>JAHQIW010004222.1:0-130272 GCA_019055375.1 Parelaphostrongylus tenuis | reverse complement strand
CATCTGTTCCCTCTTCTATTCCTGTCTTTTTTCTAGCTCTTCTTTTTTTTTCCTTCTCCGTTCCTCTGATGGTTCCTTATCTACCTTTTCATCCCTGCACAACCTTTCTTTTGCTTTCCTCTCTCTTTCCACATTTCTCCCTTTTCTATTCTCGTCCTCTTTTCCCTCTCCTTCCTTTTTTTTCACTCACCTTCTCTTTCCCTCCTCGATCGTTCGTCTCCTGTCTTCCCTATCCCCCCTCGTACTTTCTCTTATTTCTCTCGTAGGCCCCCTTCCTTTTCCTCATAAATTCTCCCTTTACTTCTAGTTCCCCTCCAATCCCATCGTTTTTATTTCCTTTCCCCCCTAGCCTAATTATTCCTCTCCTGCTTTCCTTTCCGGCGCTGCTCTCTTCTCTGCTCCTCCCTCTCGCTCCTTCTCCTCTCTCTCCTCTTCTCCCTCTCTCCTTTGCCTTCATTGTCTTCTCTCTATCTTCTCCTCCCCCCCCTCTGCTTTTCATCTCCCTCTTTCTCTCCTCTACACTTTCTCCCCCCCTCCGCCTTGCCTCCTTTCTCCCCTTTCCTGCACCCGCCCTCCTCTCTCCCCTGTGTCGTGGGTCCCTTTCCTTTTTCTTTCTTCTTTCTCCCCGCTTCCTCCACATGACCATCGGTCTCTTCTTCTCCTTTCATTCCTCTCCTCTTCTTCCTTCGCTCTCGCCTCCTGCTGGTGGCCTCCTTCTTCCTTTCTCTCCCTCTCTCCCTCTCCCCCTCTCTCCTCTCTTCTCTCCTCCTTCCCTCTCTCTCTCCTCTCACTCCTCTCCGCTTCTCCTCTCCTCTCCCTATCTTCTCCCTTTCTCTCCCCTCGCTCTCTCTTTTCCTCTATCCTCTTTTCCTCTCCTCTCTTCTATCTCTTCCAGTCCCTCTTCCCTACTCTCCCCATTCCTCCTCCTCCTCTCCTCCACTCTGCTCTCGCTTTCTTCTCTCTTCCTTCTTGTCCCCCCTCCTTTCTCTTTCTTAACCCATGGTGGTGCAAAAATAAATTAGCCGAGCTAAAGAGTTAGGCAAGCTGGACGTAGGCGGAAACAATGTTATCTTGAAAGTTCCCAAACTAAATTATCAGGAAAAAGCGCCGATCTTTTTTAGTTGACTTCCTTATCTTTCCTATCGCCAACGTAATCAGGCAATCTGATGCAATTACTCAGAAGCAACTTTCGTTAGCTACTCAACAGCTTTTCCTTCCCCATCTTTGCTCATACTGAATCTATAAATCATGGCTCCAAACTAAGCAAAAGTTAGTTTGACACAGTAGATAGCATTAAATATGCCTAATCCTTCCTAAATGACTCATTACTTCCCGAAAATGAATAATTGTAGCGCTTTGATAGCCTGATCACTCACAACTTAGCCGGACACTGTTGAAAAATTAAGAGCTTTTGCAGACCATACATTTTTTAGCCTAAGCATCTATTACACATCATATAAAGTCCTTCATCTTCAGTGATGGGAAGCACATCAATTTTCTAGTTCAATCAACTGAAAATTGCTTCTATCGGTCGGTCATGTTAGACTGAGATTTATTTTATAAATGAGATTATTGAATGTGAAAATACAAATGATAAAGCTCTAGACGTAAATCGATTTTTAAATGATGCACCATGCACGCAATGTCATGATGCAAAGTTGGAGGTGACTGAACGCATATCTGGCATTTCAATAGTTTGCGGTGATCTACAGATGTGCAAGTCTGTGCTGCTATAATGGTAAACTAATCTGATGCTAACTTTTGCAACCGAAGTAATGGAAATCTCAGTAAGCTTGATCCGCATGGTGTAACCAATGCACTTCACCAATACACTAGGCCACACATACCACATAATACCTAGATCACTATCTATTGAAATATTCCCCAAAATACCAAGCCAAGTGTTAAAAAGATACCAGGAAAAGCCAGAATTCTAGATATCTGTCTAATTTATCTGCTTTCCGTGGTCATCTGTCTCATTTTTCATATCTTTTGGATAGTTACGCTTTCCAAAAAACGCTTCTTCAAAAGTGCAGAAGTGGTACGTTTTGAACACTACTCTCTGAATGTGTACATTGCCTTGATCACCTGAAAGCTCAGGCTGTAGAAGATATCTTAAACAGATGGGCAGAAGGGGAGCCAGGTAACTCCTAATCCAATTTCTTTCAAGTACAGAACTGCATGTGCATTTCGCAGCCTACTACCCATGTGTGTGTGTGTGTGTGTGTGTGTGTGTGTGTGTGTGTGTGTGTGTGTGTGTGTGTGTATGTGTGTGTGTGTGTGTATGTGTGTGTGTGTGTGTGTGCGTGTTATGTGTGTATGTGTGTGCATGCTATGTGTGTGTGTTGTGTGTGTGTTGTGTGTGTGCGTGTGGTGAGTGTGTGTGAGTGTGTGTGAGTGTGTGGGTGTGTGCACTTTCAAAATTAAGCGATTTTGTCCAGAAAGAAATCGCGTCCACAGTCACTATATATAAAATGGTGGACTGACGGAATCCTTGTTGATACCGATAGCTTTGCTTGCTGAGTATATCTACAAGCTATTCAAGCAATTTTCCTATAGTGACTTCAGCGATAATCGATGTGGCCTAAACATTCGAGCAAATAGTTGGTGACAAGGATTCCGCCGCAGAGCACGTACAAACGGGTCACGCAAGTATCTTCTCATAACTTGTCGATGAGGAAATGATTATTTGGCACAGAAACTCTGGCTACCTGCACTCTCAAGTGTACTACAGAGATGTAGCTTTTGCGTAAAGCCCTTACCATCTCCATGAAAGAACGGAGGCGGCAGAATGACCTTCATAAAAGAACGGAAGTGACGGAGAGATCGCCGAGGTGTTTACAGCCATATTACATCGTGTAATGAAATCACTTAACTAGACAAAAAATGCATAATGCATATTTTCAGTAGGTTTCAAATTTCTATCAAATCTTAGTATTATCGATGACATCTTTTGAAGGCTAACTTTGAGGCAGCAGCAACAACCAATGAGATCAACGAAGTGAAAAAAGGTATTGGACTACGCATGAATAAGCAGAATACCCAATTCATAAAAGCCCATGATGCGGAGCGAATCATGGGCTGCATTGGGGCATCTCAGAGAAACCACCTCCTTTGATGGACCCGAAACTTTATCTTCATTACTACCATTGAATCCCCTCTAAACGTTCTTTCCTTTCAGATAACACACGAGTTGAAAATTCAAGCTTGTCAAGAAATCTGCGCACCACCCGTGGAGCACTCAACCATGTCATCTGAAATTTTACCGACATAGACAACATCTAGCCCTGATCCTGCTATCTTTCGAACCTAATTTATTTTCGACAAAAGAGTACACATCGATGGTAAACAGAGATGAACTAGCTTAGTATGAGAAAACGAAATTAATGGATGAGAGAAGTTTGAGAATGAACATTGTGAGTGAATTTACACAACCACATAATGCATACATAAAAGCTGGCATATTATATATATATATATAATATATATATATATAATATATACTTAATATTTATTAATACATTTATATGTTTCAGATTTATATATTTATACATTTGTATATTTCTAACAGTGGCTAGTGATACCATCTGTCAGAAAGCACGGTCCCCTCCACCAACACTCCCTTCTAGTCAATCAGTGAGCGTCTTAGCTCAGCTAAAGCCAAAATTGCTAGAAGAATCATCTCGACCGTAATTTAACGATATGCACAAAGGAGACGAAATTTTGATGGAACAATCGAAGCAACAAGTGAAATATTCGAAGACCCTTGATTATAATGGATGCGATGAAATTTTTTTTTTTGGGAGCGCTGGAATCTGAACTTTTAATTCTGATAACGGGTATTGTCAGATTAAAATAAATAAAAGTATAATCAGAAGTTTGAACATGAATCATCAATGAAAGTAGTTCTATTAGATTGAAAGTCTATCCGTTAGTGATTCTTGTTGAATGTTCTGTTTCTCGCACATAGATCGCTTAATTGGAATGCAACAGAAAGGTGTCACCTTGCAGCATGTTATGGCGCGTTCTATAGCGGGAAAATACCAAAGGTGGTGGCAGAAAAGGAATTATACTGGATTTAGCCGATAGATGGACGGAATTTGAGCAATCATCCTTTACCAGAACCTGCTTTGCTGGCGAGCACCAAAATGATCAAAATTATGCATGACAGTACGATTTTGATTCAAGAGCACTGGCAAGTGCGGCACTTTCTGAGAAAATGTGCCAATCAGGACGCTTGCACAAGTCTGGTGGAGGCATGTCAAGCGCTTCAGCAAGTGCTTATAAGCCTCCTTCACTTGTGCTCTGCCGAGATCAGTGATGCAAGGCATTCTCGAAAAGCTTGTGATTGGAGGCAAGATCACCTACGAAAACAGTCTTTGCCACATTGTAACCCCGGTCATGAAGTCTCCGCCGATTGGCTGGAACTCATACCAAGTATTCACAAGCTAATAGAGCTCTCGGACTCACAAGTGTTCTTCTTCTAAAGAATTTTGAATCTGGAGCAGATAGATGTCGCTAACTTTTCAACAAAATATCTTTCTGAGTGCACAAGATTGGATTATTAGTGATCACTGCATTGACTGAATAACATTGATTGGTTGAACAGAATTAATGTCGACACAATTTATAAATTCTAAAATTACTATCCTCGCATCCGCCCATGAGTAAAACACTGAATTATTCACCTTCAAGTGCTCGCCATTGCGTGTGTAAAAAAATTACAGGATGGTCCTGTAATGCGGCTTCTAGTTGAAAGCGCTCAGCCACACGCCACAACGTTTAAGTGTTAATCGTTGATTCCATACCCCTAGAATATTAATTGTTGGGTCTGGTCAGGACCGTTGCGACATGCAACAATGACAGCAACTACCTCATATACATGCTCGCCAGCCTTTTAGAAGAAACGGTCTAGTAATTATCTGTAGAATGGCGCGTGATCCTTCATGTTGAGACGTTCTTTTGAAACGAGCCAAAGATTGTGTGTGAGAGCAGCACTGGTGATTTCACATTGTTTGTAGCCAATTTTACAAGGTTCGATTTGATGGATTTCATTAGTCATTGAGTTTCCATAATATCTGTATAGAAAGCAATAAGCGCAGCTCTAGAATTCTATGCAACACATGCATAAGTCCTTGCTCGCTTCGAGCAAAGAACAACGAGCCAACAACTTTCCACGATAGGCAAGTGATTACGTTGCTGTTGGGGAAAACGTCCTACCTAATGGAAAATTGACAGCTACCAGCGATAAGGTCCAGAGGTCTTCTAATAGATTTACTCCAGAAATTCTAGAGAATCAGCCTTATGCGGCTTCACTGGCATTGAAGAAAAGACCAAATTCTCAGAAAGCAAGCAAAGTCCCACTCAAATCTGAAGTCTTCATGGGAAACTTTTCAAAAAAAAAGAATGCTTAAAGCCTAAGCGAGGTTGGTACGCCAAGGCCATGCACCGGTGTTTCAGATATCTCGCCATCCTCGTCAGTGACCCACGCCCCACGCCCCACATTAAGCCTTGCATTGTAGCAAGGAGGGAGGCGTGTTGTGGTGACGTCACAGTGTGCAGTGACACTGTTCCATCACCACTTTTCACTCGATGGATCTTGGCTAATGTTTATTGCGAGGTTCTAAAAATAGTCGATGTCATTTATCAGTTCTGTTATATCAGCCGAGATCCATCGACTGAGAAGTGGTGATGACACAGTGTCATTGTACACTGTGACGTCACCACATATGCCTCCCTCCTTGCTACAATGCAGGGCTTAATGTGAAGCGTGCGCCACTGACGGAGGGCGAGACCTCCAAAACACCGGTGTATGACCCTAGCTACCAACCTCGCATAGGCTTTAAGCATTCTTTTTTCGAAATTATTTTGAATGTTTATTGCGAGGTTTTGAAAACAGTCGATGCCATGGAAACCTTTCCATAAATGAAATAAATAATAGTGGGAACTAGATCATATCTATAGACGAGTCTCTTAAAGAAACATTATTGTTTTTTCACATTAGTCAGGAACCGAACGATTAATCACTACTATCCGGTTTTTATCGCAACATAAGCCAAATTAAGCGCCGTGAATGTGAATATAGGAAAAAATACATTCAGTATATTTCAACTAAGTAAACTAAAAGCAACGTTCACTGTTCTGCAGAGTAAGCTGTTTATGCCAATGCAAACAATCTTGTGCTCGTGCTTAACTATCTGCTCTCCATCTTAACTTTATTTAATTTTTTCCAACCAATTTTTCTTCTGCATTTTAACAAATGCCATTACATCAATCATTAATGACCTATTATTCTGATGTGCACTGCCTAGTTTACACAGCGTATAAATTGAGCAAATTTTTCAGAGGACTTCCCCTCTACGGCGATTTTTTCGATCGAGACATCAGAGGCCCTCTGCTTTGAAGGTAAGCTCTACAAAATGCTTGAACTCGAAGATTTTGAAAAAAATCCAATGTGGGGAATAAGTAGCGCATTGGTACTTATCTCTTCCGTTTTGCGAACAACCCTACTTAACCAGACTCAACTTTCGACCCCAAGTCGCGCCTATCAAGATTTTATCCCTGCTAAGTTGGAGATTGGTGTCGGACTGATCAAGGCAAGTTGACTCCGTCTATCAAACACCAAGCACATCAGCACGGCTAGTTCAGAATTTCAGAGACTGACTCGACTAGATTTCAGCGATAATCGTAACGAATATGAAAATTACTCAAGTAACATACAATAAAAGTTCAAAGACTTTCGCAAATGGTGGATGCGAGGAAACGAGGCATTACAAGAAGTGCTAAAATCCGCACAGTGTGGTGCATGTGATGGAGAATCATGATAGTCGATGGTGGGAATCCTCATCATGATGATATGACATGAGAGCGGCAATGACTATCAATTATTTCCATAACTGTGTACTGTTTGAACCTAAAAATTTTTTTCAAACGTTGGGATAGAAGAAAGACCATAAGACTTTTGCAATGGACGCTAACTTAATTTATTGTGAGCATCCTAATTCACTGCATAATACTTCTAACAAGCTCCTTCCAATAATCCTTTCCTTTGGACCTTAACATTATTCACTTTCTAAGCTGTATAGAACTAGCCTCAAGCCATGTATCCTGCAAAGCTCTTCAGATATGCTCGTGCATCAAAGTGATCAATATGTTTGAAAAGCATGTAAGGAAATTTTCGGATATCTGCAACTCCATATAGGTAGTCGCAGCTTCATATCACATACTCAGTAATGGCTTGAACTACACAATTTTTATACTGCTCCGCTTTCATACACTTTTCCATCACTCCAGGGTCTGTATAATGGTATCAGACTTAGGGAGATGGAAGATTTGACTCAAGGCTGGAATCAGCTTGCACTTATCCACGTGCGAATGTTTTGGTACAGCTATCTCAGGATTTCAAGTAGAGTTCAGGTAGAATTATCTTGACCAGCGTTCTATACATTCATGAAGAAGGCAGAATTCAGGAGCGGCAGATGAGCACACCACAAGTGAAACGTTAGAAAACCTTTAAGCAATGAGTATGAGGAAACAAAGCGAATGCAAGAAACACTATAATTCGCAAATAGATGTGAAGGAAGGACTGTATAGAAAAGGTCAAAAGAGGATTTGTTTCGTAGCACTTTCAATCGAATATTTTGAGACCTCGCTCAAAATGTAACACATCCTAACCGTGACGTTCTTTCACCTTGCGCCGAGTGTAATTTGTACGGCTTCGACTCCTTATTCCTCATACAAGAGGCGAGTAGCCGAAAGGCATCGTGGTACTGATGAGGTTGTAAGACCCAAGCACGTGTCTAGCACTGTATAAGTGCCATCATACCTCATGAAAGGTCTGAAATATGCTGTCATGGTGGTTTGGATTGTGTGATTGCAGTTAACCTACTAGTTTCACATTTGCTCAATATTATAATGTCTCGAAAAATTTAGCAGCTGCTATTGCACTATCCAATGCTTCCGAATCCAGCACTTTTGTGATCAGCGAACTAAGGACAATTGTTCTTGTCTTAGATGACACTAACCCATATTTTGTTCTGCCAGCAAAACCAATTTATCCATTGTTAGCTTAGTTCGTCTTCTCAGAGTGCAGGTGAACCATAAGTGATCAAATAGAGTGGATCCGAAACCATGCCCCTTGTGCCCTTCAATCACTTGATTGCGGCTTTTCGCTCCATGCAAGATTGACTTTCCACAAGCACAGGTATAACCATTTGCGATTACATGAATATATTTACGTACACACTGAAGATGTGTGCCAATAGGCGCAACAGAGAAAGGATTCCATGCATTGATTCCACATTTCCCTTGTTGCAAGTACAGTGTCATTCCTAACGCGTGTTAAAATCCCTATTCCGCGACTTTTCATTGCAATCAACGTTGCTCCTTGTTTTAATATTTTCAATTTTCAAAAGCCCGTCGCTCAGAAATTTATTTTTCAGCTACTTGTACCCCCATCTTTCTGCAAGTGACGTCATTACGATGATACACTCTTCAACGCATTGTCGATGAAGAAATCAAGCGAAATAACCAGCAAAAATTCACAGGCAGTGAAATAAAAAACATTTCTGTTACATCACAGTGTAAATTGTAAATCACTGACATAGACCAAACATGTTTTTTTTCCAAACATCAATTCACAGTTCAATGCTTTCCTTAGCTTTGAATCACTTCTGGTGTATTGTGCTGGAAATAGCATTTCTCTCACTCACGCGCTCGTCTATCTTTAACTAGAGTAGATAGAAGGCGAATATGGGTTGGTGACTTGTATTTTCAAAGGACGTGTATAAAATTTGTGACGGCAGCAAGTGCTATGAGTATCCGATGAGGCCAAGAATGAGCATGGAAGATGAAAAGCTAAACCAATCTTCTAGTCTATAATTATTAAGTCTAGAGAAAACGGGTAGCGCAGTAAAAAAGGCGCCATTGAACAGGATGCGCAAAGCTTTGATGCGAGTCAACACTAAGTCGAACTGGTTTATTTTTCCTTCGGATTTGGCACGTAGTGCTCGAATTATTAGGAGATCGACTGGTGACTTCCAGGGCTTAAGATTAACGGATGTTTCAAAGAGCCATTCCAGGAACTACTGAAAGTCAATTCACAGTCAATCAAACAGCATGCAATACATCATAAAATCTATCGACGAGTAAACGAGTAACTTATAAACAACATCGATCAAAACGCAAACCAGACTAGCCCCAATGTGAATAATTTATGTGAATAATTAAGTGTCTCAATTTTCGGCAAACACGACGTACGAAATCTGTTTGGAAAGAACTCTTTTCGTTCAAAGATTGTCTTTTGCTGGTGATGATGGTGTGAGAACACCATGTCATCGCTCCTAAAACTTAACGACAGATAATCTTCTCGACCGATTTTTTCGACGAAGTCGCAAAGACGAAAATAAAAATGAAAGACGAAAACACAGCAGTTGTATCAAGAAAAAAAAACCATTCATAGGTCCTTGATCTTGGTTCCAAGAAAACAATATGATGGCAACGAGGTGACGAGTAGGATAAAGAAGTGCTGGAAAATCGCAAAGCAGATAAATTTCGATTGGATAAACAAGAAAAAAAATCGCCATCTACTCAATTGCCTGATCAAATAATATGCACGGTAACTTAGCATTCGAACAACTTCATCATAAGCTACTACACAAATCAGAAGGACAGCAAAAGGAACGCGCATTTGTATTTGCTATTCAAGCCTTTGATTACTATTCAATAGATTTCCAACTTATTTGGAAAGCACATGAGCATTCTCATGATCTTTCAGTAAATTGCGCGACTTTTCCGGTCAGTATCAAGTCCCAATAACGCATAATTGAGAAAAGCCTCATCGAAATATGTCTCCAATAAACTCTATGGCGGTTCACTGACATTCCTGGTGATGTATTGGTTGCAGTACCTAGCGATTAACAACACGAAGATTGAAAAAACATGAGATTTACAGGAAGCAAAATAGGAACTAAGTAAGTTTTAGTGAGATTAAAATCAAAGAAAAAAAGTAAATTACTCAACTTTTTGCTTTCGAAATATAACAACAACTCGTCTCAACAAAAACTTCACAGTGCGAAACAGTATGTACGAAATGGTTATTAACTGCACAAACAAATATGTGATGACATCCAAGCAGTAGTACTGGATAAATGACATGTCTCTGGATTGCAATACTAGGTGATCCATTAGTCCCTCCTCGGCCACAGTCTTCACCCAAAGAGAAATTTCGGCACGAACAGCGGAAGGCCGATCTCGGAGGAATCTGGCGATCGTTGCCGATTTGCGAGCATACTTACTGTAATGCGATTATTTCAGTTTTCAATCATTGTTTGACACCAAACACACACTAAGTGAATACTGTGTAAACGTTCTCAGTAAGCATTTCGAAAAGGCTGAAACCATGCGTCAAATTCGTGGGCCAGATTTTCTTGCACTTTAGTCTTTCATTCTGCTTTTCAATGGGTATTTCAATATACATTGTAGACTTTGCACTGAGAAGAAATTGAAGTGATGAAGAGTAGATGCTGTATTCTACTTACCCATCTGCTAGAACATCGCGTATCGCCGCTCTTAAGTTGCTGTAGTTCAGATCACGTTTGTCAATCACCACAGCCACTCCTCTTTTCTTCATGATTCTGGCATTTAAAAGCTGATCCGCAAAGAGAGGAATTGCCACCATCGGTTTTCCAAAAGACAAAGCCTCAAGCACTGAGTTCTTTCCCGCGTGTGTGATGAAAAGTGATAAACGGTCATCAGCTGGAATTTTTTAGTTCGTCAAACCTCGCTGTACCAAACACACTTGAGAGAAACAGTTACTACTGAGAAAAGAAAAATATCTAAAAGAGAAATTCAAAAACAACCCTATGCCAGTCATATCGAGATCGCGAAGATGTTTCTTATTCTATGATTTCTAGAGTTCTGGGAACACTAAATCGCTTAGGAATATCAGGACTTGGAAGGTGTGAGCGAAGGGAAAAGACTTTACTAGAAACATATCATTAAGTGGCTCAAGTGAACTTTGCCTAATTTACCTCTGAAGAGTAAAGCTTAAAAAAAAACAAACTTCCAAAACTTTGAGGTTTTCTTCCATGCACCGAAAAATTCGTTTTTGGAAAAGATATTAGGGTATACCATATTTGGCACTAGGGCAATAAACACCAAAATCATTAATCAGAGGTATTTAAAGTTGCATGATTTTGATAGCGTTAAATTACGCATTTTCGTGGGAATATTCTGGAATAAGTGCGCATGTGGCGCAGTGGTTAGAGGTACTCTGCGTCGCACACGAGGTCAATGGTTCGATCTCGCGCTCATGGCTCACCAAGTCATCCATCCCTCCGGGGTCGGTAAATTGGTACCAGACAGGTCTCAGACTTGTCTGGGAGGATAAGCAGCACTGACTCGGTTCAGCGGGAGGCCACCGCGAGTCATTGTAAAGGCCAGATGTGCATTCAATCACCTCAAACGAAGTTAAAAATTGAAGTCGAATGCATGGCGCATCCCTCAGGGATTGATCAACGCCGAGAGCTTTATCCTCTTTATCCTTTTATTCTGGAATACAAGTTGCCTATACTTGTTCTAAGATGGGAGCCATGGTGGGAACAAATTCGCTTGTTACTCATGCACAAATGGCGCGTAGAGGAAAATGTCAGTGAAGCGACGCCAAAATTAATGGAGCTTCTTGTGGACGGTGCGAGCGTGACTGATCCTTCAGACTGTTCTATCCAGCAATGAACTTCGCGATCCACCTCCTAATCGTCTTTTCTGCAACTGTATCATCGTGTAAACAAATTTGTTCCCTAGACAGCCGCATTATGAGGCAAGTATAAGCACGTTATATATTAAAATGTGCGCAAAAAAATAGGCATCTGAGAGATGCCAAAATCATGCAGTTTAAATTACTTCTGGTCAATAAATCTGATGTTCATTACTCTTATGCCGAAACTTATGGGACAAACTAATAAAATATTTATAGCGGGAAACATCGGCGATAATCATAATATCGCCAATTACATGGGTACCGGCAGTGTTTACTGCTTAACAAATTTACGTTTGAGCATGGATCGATTTTGCTATAGGAAGAGTACAAACCTAATAAATCAGTTTGTGGCACCCATTTCATCACATGTATATTGAGGCTTTTTTCGAACAGAACTGTTTCGCTTTCGTCCTCGTATTTCCAAATAAATGTAGTGTTTGGGAATGCAGAGAAAGCATTCATGATATCTGAAGAAAACCGTTCGCGAATTGTATTCAGTGGAAGAATTCACATATTTGGATAAAGAACAAAATGATGCGTTCCTTTACCTTATATAATTTATTATAAGCAATAAATTGAGGACATTGCATAGTGGGTAAGCGATTGAAAATGAACAGCTAAAGAATATTAAGCTCACGCGGAAAAACCTACAGGGAAATGGTCAAACACACCTCTCCGAAATGGCCACATTATAAAATATGAAAGTATCGAGAGTCAAGCAATAGCAATTATTAGTGCACAATCTCCGTTCTGTCCTCCACGTACCAAAAACACGTATTTGAATTATGCATAGAACAGCTACGAGTACTTGCACGGGAGGGGAAGATAGAAGGGAAAACTTCAGTTGCTCGATAAATAGCAATCTCAAATGGTTAGGAAGGAACAACCACTAACGTTAGGTCAAAATATAGAGGTAAGCCTCGTAACACTGACAATAATATGTCAACTCATATGGTAAAATACCTTCAAGAGTGCTCTTTGAACAAACGAAGTGCCATTTTCAATGGATGCCTGCAAAATAGTGGTCCAGGGAAATTCTGTATAAATCCAGCCTAGTATATTATTACCATCTGTACAAGACAGAGGACTGTTCGATTTGTTCTATCTGTGATCGGAAACTGCATAAGTGCAGATAATGTCTATCTGGCCTCTTGTGAAACATTTAGTGACAAACATATTGACGTTGCGAATGGATCACTTTATATCCGCATGAAAGAACACATAGACAAAAAGTCAGCAAGACAGGCAAGCATCTCTACAAGTACATGTAGGACACAAAGGCACAACGGTGAAACTTTGATGTGGTAGCTGAAATCCTTTGGCAACAGTCGAAAAGGCCGGTGCGAAAAACCTTTAAGGCTTTTGGATTTTCAAAAATCCGAAGAAGAACGAAAGGGGAGCGTGTCTAAACATACCATGTCATATGGCATATTGTCTCAGATTGATTCTAGTCTGGGTGGTATTGCGCACTATCCACACATCAATGAGACATTTACTCGATTTGACCTACTGACTTGGGAGAAGGGTTCGAACGCTATCCTATACAGAACATAGGTATTATCAAATCTGATAACATGACAAATGATTTTACTCGAATTAAGTGACGTTTGCAAATATCATAAATTCTCGTTTACACTATTAATAGTTTGCACTGTAATTAGAGATCAGTTCGTTGGCCTCAAAAATTTCCCTCAATGTTTTGAATATTCACTGCCTAGCCTTTCTCATGGCATGGAATTATGAAAAATGTGACCGCAAAAGATATGAGCTTACTCAGAACCTCAAGTGAGCATCGATCCGCGATTATCTTTAACGGAAGCGCACTTGCTTTTCTCTACCAACGGAGTGACCTGAGATAAAGACCAAACGCAGTCACAGCCATGAAAAAAGAATATCCAGTAAACAAGGTTTAAACATCGTAATTTCAACTGCACTTCAGCTAAAGTGTTTCCAATGTAGATTTGTGCTCCCAGATCATTCGTATACGATTGCTTACTGACAGAGTCAAAACAAGGTTGAGTAAAAGACAAAGAAGGACTTTGGTTGCAGTGATTGGGAGTACAAGAGTACGCAGCAAGGCTAACTGCGATTTGGGGGCTGACCTAACTTCTCAAATTTTGCTCTTATTCTAGCATCTTTGCAGTTTTATTACAATGACTTAGCTGTGAGCGTAATTGATGTGGCGCAGTGAGCGTAATCCTTATCCATTCCTACTCTATCTTGCCAAAAAATTCGTTATATACTCAGTGCACTGATGCATCCGCATAATATTACTGTGTCCTTGTTGTACCTAACGTTTCGGTGGCATGTCCTTCATCAAGGTCGTGTTGGAGCGAGATGGATGTACACAACCGTTATTCTTGCACTGTGAGTACTCCTATGCAGCAAGCGAACACAGTGAAGTATATCACTGACTGTGTAAATTGGTATCATCCGGCAGCACCTTTTCATTGGAATTATCGCTTTGAAATAGGTCAGTCAACCGTGTCCGACAGCATTAATATGTTTGGTAAGTATGAAGACAAGTTGTGTTAGATGGTAACAGGTAGAGAAACATTTTATGCAATCAGTCAAGGCTGACTACCACTTAAATTTTATCAGTGGTCTACGCTACCTGGATTCGATTTGATAACTCAAAGCTCACACCATAAAAATTAATTGATGCGCACACTCAGCAACGCTTTGCTGCTCTGAAAAACACGAAGGAACTGAAACATTCGGTGTAACCAAAATTACATATGAAACTCCCGTAATTTTACTAGTAAACACGACATTGGTAATTGAGTTGAATAAAAGAGCCTGCATTAAAAGCACTTCTATAGGTTATTGAAATACATTATACGAGAATAAGAAAATCAACCTGTGACACTAGAAGAACTAATTGGTTCCATTGTAATGGTCAGTCCACCAAGGTTTGCCTGAGCCTATTATTACTGGCCTATGACAGACCTAGTGACCAAGGGGCAGGCACAAAGCTCTTCATTTTTAGGTCAATATTGCCTTCGCCAGAAACGACGTACGCTTACTATGCAAAGTGTTCTCATTAGGATAATGAACAGCAAGGTTTCCAATCTATCAATGTGTTCTCTTTTCAGTCTGTTTGGCAATCTGTTTGAAAACATGAAGTTCAACTTTGCGTTATTCATTTGCTCTCCAACCTTTATACATAAGTCGAAATAATGGGATGTGTTTCTGAAAATGTAACTGAGCGGTTTTTCAAGACAACATCGCTCATCTTGTGAGATAAAGGACAAAAATTAAGCTTCTGACGTTGACGTTGACTAATCCCTTCGAGGGTACGCCATTTGTTAGACTTTGTCATTGTTATCCTCTTCACCACGATGCATGCACTTTTGTGTTCATACGCCTCTATAGAACATTTTTTCAACATTTTCAGATTCGTTTCGCAATCTATGGGTGAAGAATTCAATGACGATTTAAAGAGTAGCTCATATCATTCAAACTGATTGCTGTTTACTAAATCAAGATGATGACAAGCCATTGGTCGTCTAAGGGTTCAGCATCATATAAGTGACTGAATATATATCTGGACAGTATAATGATTCACAGTGGCCTTCCATTGTATCATGCCAAATCTCCTATTTTCCCAACCACTGGGTTAACAGCCGGCTTCGAAAGACTGATTTTTCAATTGAACAAGAACGTGGGGTCGAATCAACGACCACGCTCCCCTTGCAGAGTATCTCTCACTATGACGCAAGAAGCTTCCTAATACGATGTAGGATAAGCACTGGAGTGTTGATCAACTACTTTTTTGGAAATCCAACACTTCCTGAAGCACAAAGACAGCTACTGCGAAGAAAAAAAAATTAATTTCTACTGCCCTGCATTGACGAACATATCTCCACATATGCACATTTACAGTATTATACAAAAAGAAAATCAGCTGAGCTAATTTTGAGTAAAACTATTCATAATGAAACACTAGCTCGATCATAGCTCGATCATTTCCAAGGTTGTGAGGAGAATAATCTAGACCAGCGTTCCACGGCATTCATGAAGAAGTTGAAATTTTCAACCGGCATTCGTAGCAACACAGTAGATGTTTGAAGAATTTGTGAAGCATGCATACGAGGAACCGAATCAAACTCAAGAGGTGCTGGGATCTTTACAGTAAAATATGAAGACGGATAGTGTGAAAAACTGAGTCCATAACGGAAGTTCTCATGAAACGGCATATTGAAAACTGGTGATAATCTCAAACCCACCTTGTTTCATCCACGTTGGCATTCCCTCTGATGTAGCAAGGGAGCCTAGAGAGAATAAAACGTTCTGACTTCGCTGATCGAGAATGGCATTAAGCTTCTGAAAATTGAACAGGATAGCATGACTTTCGAAAGAACTACTATGGAACATCACATTTTGTGCAGCAAACGAGATTTCTGAAAAATCGGAGTGTTTAAAGTAACGCTTACCGGTTTCCAAAAAGTACTGCATGCACAAAAAATCTACCATTCGATCAAGAGACTCAACCCTACGGTACCACAACAGAAGGACCCCACATATAATAAGCCATGTGTGGATACCACACTTACTGTATAAATAAATATAAAGGAGTGCTTTATGATAATGCGTGAACTCAAACTCCATGTCTTAGAGTGTTCTTTTGAACTGAGTCAGGTCCAATTCTCGCCCATGTAAGATTCTATGTAACTGGTTTCTACTATACCATTAACTTTTTGTACATTAGATTTACTTCGCATAAGCTACCAAATAAGAAGATTGCATGTCAATTTGACTCTTCCAAGTTCTAAGGAACCGTCGAAAGCAGTAAGTTTTGTAATGGAGAAATCATAGTAACAATCTCGCGTCTTTTGAGCGAGAGAGTAGTAATTTTATGGGAGACTCGAGTTTTTCTAATTACCTCATCCAAGGGCTTTGGTTCGTAGATTGTTGATCCTCCGATATATCGTACAATTTTTGGTATAGAACGTGGTGATTCCGTGAACTCGTTGGCATTCATCAATACGATTCCAGTTTTTTGCTATAACCAAATAGGAAATATTCTTTACACCACATTACTAAATCTACTTCCAGTGCACCTTGATCAGATCTTGAAGATTTGGAAATCCTGGAGACACCTTGTTGGCCAAGGCATGGAGTTGGCGCTCCCAAGACAATAAACGGTAGTGCAACTCAATAGTGAATTTGAAGTTGTCTAGCCGCTCCCAGAATGACATCTCATCACTGTACGATGTAAAGAGCCCTAAACTATACTGATCTGATATTCATCTGTATGAAAAGCAACACATTATGAAGTTTAGATAGCAAGTTTATCTACATATCTATTTTCGTGGTTCAGAATCTTACTAAGCAGAGCCCACCAAAAGCACCCAGTTTTTACTTGAAAAACTAATCTTATTTTATTATACCTTTCCTTTGAGTGCTTTATTAAGACCACGCTCAAATTCCATTAAATCCTTTCATCATTATTTGAGCCAACTTGTAATGTGGTCTGGTAAGGGCTCTTGTGCAGCTCGATACACGTGTTTCGTCTTTACAGACTCGTCAGCCGGGCAGAACCCATCGTCTTTCGATATTTTTGAAGTAAGTTCTCTCGGGAGCTCTGCTCCCTTACAGAGAGTTATCGAAGACGAACGTTTTAAGTCTATGGCAAGCGAAATTTTCACCTATCACAGAATGTTTTCGCACTCGATTGCTCGCTGGCTAATATTTTCATCATATTATACCTTTCCTTCAAGTGCTTTATTAAGACCACGCTCAAATTTCAATAAATTCTTTCATTATTATTTGAGCCAACTTGTCATGTGGTGACTGATGAGAACTGACTTCCAAAATATCGAAAGACGACGGGTTCTGCCCGGCTGACGAGTCTGTAAAGACGAAACACGTGTATCGGGCTGTACAAGAGCCCTTGCCAGACCACATGACAAGTTAATCCTATTTTGTTATATGATGATTATCGCTTCAAGTGTGTGCACTTTTATAAGAATCCACTATCAGAAAAAAAAACACGACTCAAAAATGAAATATTGTTTTGAAATAGAACAAAATAATTACAAAAAAATATCTTCTTGATCTTCTCATTCAGCAGGTACGACGTTGTTAATTTGGATATTTATTCGGCACAGATAAACAGTACAATGAACTTGATCGTGATGGCTGACGTTTCGGCTTTTTCACCCTCTTCAGAGCCTGCAATCTTCTTCCAGAGGTGATCATCTATACTGGGCACAATGATCTTCTTTCGACTTACCCTTTGCAACTGAGCATACATCTTGCCTTGTTTGCATCGAAGAGATTCACGCAGTAGTTGTAACTCGATGTCCAATATACATACCGTTGTTATTCGTTGATCGACCGCATATTTCGTGTAGTCGCTTTCATTTTATAAAGTTGGGGATGCTTCGGTGTTTAATACAGCGACGGATGAAGTAGATTCAAACGACTCTTCGGTACAAACAAGACAAGATGTATGCTCAGTTGCAAAATGCGAGAAAGAAGATCACTGTGCCCAATGTTTGGATGATCACCTTTGGAAGAAGGTTGTAGGCTCTGAAGAGGGGGAAAAATCCGAAACGTGAGCCATGACGATCAAGTTCATTTACCGTTCATCTGTACCGAATAAATCTCCAAATTGACAACCTCGTACCTGCTAAATAAGAAAATCAAGGAGACCTTCAATCAATGCCAAGGTTAATTGATAGACGGTCATGGGAGTTGCGGAGAAATACTTGGAAAAATTGCAACTCTTTTGAGAGTGTGATTCATAGTTGCTTTCGAGTGTTCACTTATGACGGAGCAATAATACCACAATATAATATGCCTAGATTAGCCAAAAATACACATAAAAAGCGTTTCAAACCTATGAGCTTTTTATTATTGGACAGAAACCATACTGACCAGGAACGTAACTCGGATTTCCAGGAAAACCGATTAATTGTTGCATGTTTGGTGTAAAGCCCAGTGCCGACATCGCTATAGTCTTTTTTATACCTATCATCTAAATATCGAATGTAATCAACAGCATTGTTATTTTTCAAGGATTATTATCACAAAGAATAATATAAATCACTCAATCATTGAATGTATGCACTCAACTCGAACACAGCTACAGCCGACCAGTCAAGCAGTTCATAGAGAGCGACGTCGAACTGAATAGCACGAAGTTCATTCAAAAACTCAAAATCTTCGAATATTCCTAAAAAGCACAGAATGTTTCCGGTCTTTACAGAAAACAATATCTTGCGCTACGAAACTTAAAGCAGACATTAACCCTATTCATATTTAAAAAAAACATTTTTTACTCTTTCAGACATTTCAGTGATTAAGCGATAGCTTAAATCTGGAGAATTTGAATCGTGCAGTTTATTTCTTATTTTGAATGACCTTTATATTACACCGTAAAAAAATCTTATTTCATACTCAAGCATTTTTGATGAGCAAGGCTTTTCTTAAAAAAATTCAGCTTCGATGGAACAAATTTCGACAAATTTAATGGTGCTTCTGGTTTTCTAAAAACTTTTTCTTGCGCTCAACACGAAGTTAAGATTGAATTTCACATGCAGCGCGCATATATTGCGACAGTATGTGGATGAATTTTGCAATGTTGGGATCAAGCCATCGCCTTTCAAGAACCAATCGACAGCTTAACTCTTAAGGATTCAAAAGATGTGCTTACTTCTTGAAAAGAAGTCCCTTATCTCACTGTAGCAATAAGATAAAATTGTATTGCACATTTAGGTACCTTTCGCTGAACACAGCTTTTCTCTCAGGCTTCCAATATCCATTGGATAATGCAATTTCCAACAATTTAGTGACTTCTTAAGATTCCTAGAGAGACTTTTTAGTTTGTTGTTACAGCTGAAAGAATTTATGGTTTCTCACTGGGCTCGCATCGCACGCCACTTGTGAACTACGCTGCGCGATCGACACTCCGGCGAGTGCGAAACTTAATAAATCTTTGGCTGTAACACTGGACCGAAAAGCCCCTTTTAAAAAACCAGGCAAATCATCAGAATTTTTGAGATTTGCGCTGTCGAATAGGTAAAATTTGAATGAAAAACTGTGTCCAGCGAAAGATGCTTGAGTGCGAAATAAAATTCTATTTTTTTGTTACAGCACACTATATAAACCATTTAAAAAATAAAATACATCTTTCAAATTCTTGGAATTCAAGCTACCGAATAATTGCTAGAACTTCAAAATGGAAAAGAAACTAGCTTTCCCCAATATGGATGTGGAAGGGGAAAGCATTAAGTTCCAGTTGTTACTCAATACTCAAATCTCAACGATCTCATAAATGTGTTTGGTTTCAGGATGTACTTCTATAATGCGCTGTAGCAGCAATAAATAAATTACGTTTCTCATTCGGGATGATCTGCTTGCACGGTTAAGCAGTGTGTATGGCTTTTCATTAGACTATACCATTACTCATTTGATAGCACAAACCTCATCGATTTCTAAAATAGACTGAATTTTTGAGAAGGCCTTCATAGTGGTTGCACGGGTGAAACCAGAATTACGTTCACATTCAAAGTACACTTATACACAGTAAGAGTTATATAAGCACAAAAAGTATATGAGCGTGCTCAGAAAGTAACGGAGTACCAGAGTAATGCAAGAGGCCTTAAATTTCTTCCAAATGAAGAGAGCAATCCTCATGATATGATGAAAATTGCATGCTGGAAAAGTTGCGAGAGGGTCGAAGTAATCAGTATCGGTACTCAAACAGTGACCGTCTTTACCGTTAGGGCATATCATGCACTCTTTGTTGTACATAGACGATAATACAGACGGTTTCGAACTAGCAAGGTTAGGATCATTCGATAGTATTCCAATCATTGCAAGCAATTTATCAAGTGTGCCCTTTCCAAACAACGTCTTATAGCTATACTTGTCTCGTTTGGAAAAAAATAGCTCAAAACCTTGTTCTCGTTGGATTTTTCGCTTTCATTTCATTTCTGTGTGTCATTTCTTGTTACCTTATCTCTGGGAGCTACAATTTTATAGCCATTGGAGCTTGCTATTTTCAGAGCCAATTTTAAAGATATACCTTCCGTTTCCTTCCAGTCACGCACTGGCGGCTACTCAGAGCTTGATTTTTATATGCGCCTTCTTTGTTTGGCAGAGGGCAGAAAAAAGTAATGGACCAGAGCTCTATTGTTATTTGGGCTTTGGTATCACCTAATGATGTAGGCACCTTTGAGTAGTTTGACTTGGACGTTAAAAAAGAGAAGGCAATTTTCTTTAGGTCTCTCACGGGTGAATCGTATGCACTTTGACTGTTTTCTAAGCTTTTCTTCTCATTTTCAAGAACACTTGAGTGTTGATAAGATGAGCTGTGGATAGGTGCTAACGCTGTGCTATTACCAACGTAAGAAACCATGCTCTTCTATCCGCAGGTCCGTCTACACAGTTGATGATGGGCCTAAGGTTGAACACTGATGGGTTCTTCGATGTAAGGTTGTCAGAGCATATTAACTTGTGCATTTTCATAAGAAAGAAGACCTATAAAATGCTCCTCGATAAGAGCAAGCTTTGATAAATTAGGAATAATCAATAATTTTTAAGCGTTCTTGATATATAACAAAAATCCAAATTGAATCGCAAAGATGAGTGCTTCGTTATTACGCGTGATTTCGCGCCATTTCTTGAGTGAGACAGGCACATACCTCCCCATGCATCGGTGCGGCTGGTCTGCACATTGATCAGTGAATTTCAAAACAGCAAAACGGCAAAAATTCGATATATGTTAGTTAGATTCTGAATTAACTTTTACGTTTACGTTAAAGTTTTATCTGCTCTGGTAATGAAAGTTTTTAGCCGTATAGATTAAAGTCAATTCAACTCCTTCAGGCTAGGAAAAAGGAGCAGCCAAAACGTAAGCCAATAAAACTGTCTCTATTTTACTGTCTATACTGTACTGAATGAATCGTGTGCTCGCAGCCTCATTTGCTAAACAAAAAAAATTACGGACATGCTCCATCAATGCTTATTTTATGCAGAAGTATCAGGCCGACGAGATTTACTTCAACTGTTTCCGCGTTCTTCAGACCTGCCGTTCCTCGGAGATCAAGGCAATTGTTTAAGGCTCCCCTACGACTAGCTCATTTTCTGTAATCCAAATGCCAACGCCCTAATGAGGCTCTTTCTAGGATTTTGCAGATCATGGAACGACTAACATTTGATGATATACATAAGAAAATGGAAATATAAAAGCCGCAGCCGAACTCACGTAGAAAGTTCGTTTATTTACATTACTGGGACTCGCAGAGTATTGCAGATGAGATTTCGTATTATGCAATTGATAGATGATCCTGAGCTATTATCAAAAAGGAAAAGTTTCCGGAATTCATTAACCTTCTGAGGACCATGTGCTAGGTTTCGCGGCACCCCACGCGATGTCCTATCTCACTCAGCTGTGTTAATGGGAGCGCCGCCTCTCGCCGCGAGTTATATTGGCGCAAATCGCCACGGAAATAAGGGAAATTATTAGGTAAACTGAGGTTCTGAGGGGAATTATCATAATGAAATGATGGAATATCACTGAAATGGCTTTTTGAAAGATAATTCCAGTAACAAAACGTTATGTCAAAAAATCCCTGATGTTACAACGAGAATTTGACATCGCTATGAAAGGAAACATTTCCAGATGGTATTCAGCATTGCGCCGTGGCCTAATGGTTGTGATGCTCGTCGCGCCGCGTGTGGGCTAAACCAAGCCCAAACACTCTACGGCAGTCAAGAACGAACCCCTATGGAACGTCACAGCCAGGCTATCCTCGAGATTTGAATGAGACGTGCTCAACCAGTATTCTACGACGATCAAGATGGAAACAAAAAGCAAATTAAATGCTAAAAGTACTGGGATTGGTACAACAAAAAACGCTGTGAAGACGGACCTAATATAATAAAATATAACATTTGTCTCATCTTTTGAGCTGATGTTCTTGTAATCATTCGATAGCTCGAAAAATGCCAATTTTTATACTAAATTTGGTTTGTAAAACGACCTTCACAGGGTGTTTTACTAACAAAAAAAAAGTAACGTTTCGTTTTCAAAGTGCGTCGTTTCACCTCTGTAGTGAATTTCTGATATTATATGGCTTAATTCTAATTATGGAGAAAATTCATTGTAACAAAAAATAGAATGATGGTGAACAATCTTTTATACATGCCTCTTCAATGAGAGGAGCGCACGCGACGCAGTGGTTAGAGGTGTTCTGTATTGCAAACATGGTCGGTGGTTCGATGTAGGGCTTATGGCGCACCGGGCCTTCCGTCTCTCCGGAGTCGATAAATTAGTACCAAACTCGTCTGGGCGGATATAAGCACCACTGATTCATTGCGGGTATGCCACCGCGAGTCATTGTAAAGACCAGATATGCACTCAATCATTTTAAGCCAAACTGAAAATCAAATACAAATGCATGGTAGATCCTTCAGGATCTGATCAACGCCGAGAGTATCGTTTACCATTTATTTTTGATGAGAGAAAGCCCATTGATCGCATGAAACCCCATTTTTTACTACGAATCTTGTGAGCTGTAGTCGTACAGTGTGGAATGTCTTGAGTAGAGCCCACGCAATGGAAGATTAGAGCGATAAATAGTCTTCATATCGCAATATCAGTGGACAATATAAAAAGTTATTGCTTATAATACATTAGAACGAACTCTCTTCGAACTTTGTGGAAGGTTACAACTTTCAAGGTATATTGATGATCGGAAAATTCTCGAGAATAGTCGATGAAGTGACATTGGCTTGCAATCTGCGGTATCATTTTTGCCAAACACGCATTGCTTTCGAAGTGTTTTGGTATGTTTCAAGCAAAAATAGCTTTAGTGCAGCTTCACTCTAGTTCCAGTTTTTTACTAGTGACAAATCTCTTAAGTAATGAAAAATGTCTGTATCTTAACGAGCTGTGACACTGACAAGATTACGTGCTCCAATCACAAAGTCGATCGCACCTAATGCCGCGCGAGCGACGGCGCGACGCCGTCTCCCTACCAAGGGCAGTTCTCAAAAGGTTCACATTTCAAAATTTGACTTTAAACGCAAGGGTAAACTGTTCAGTTTCGCATGGTTGCAGAAATGCATTCATAACACTTGTAATACTTTTGTACAATCAATTTCCTCGATAGTCTACCTTCTCCGCAAAATTCACTGTTCCCTATCGATCAGATTCAACAATCTCAAGGAAGAAAAACTATGCTTCTAATCATTCAACCACAAGGATGTTGAAGTACAAGCGATACTCGGTGCCTCAAATGGGCTTTGATCGTACAATAAAAAAGGACAGTTTGAAAGTGGCAGTCGGTCATTTGAATTCATGAAATTCATTACTACATTTTATTTTTTTATTATTATTTTATATACCTTGAGCAATTCTTCTCGTTATTGAATGGAACTTCTCCATATCGTCCATGGTGAAGCTTCTTCCTTCGATGATAGGAGCTTCCCAATGAGTACCTTTGATTCTAGAACAATTCTAACACATAACTTTTACTAGTATCTTTTCAATTGATATTTTTCAATGTTATCAAGATTATTTGCTCACTCGAGTTCTAACCATTCGTCAGAATCATAGTACTTTGAATGATAAGGTATTAATCGAATCGTTGGCGAAGTATGTCCAACCGCATTCACGTGCGGGTCTATCAGAGGAGAGACAATAGTCTGAAATGAACTTGTGAAAGGTTTCTAACGCCATCGCTTGTGGAAAAGTTGAAATTTCACTTCACGTTAACGTTGGGAAAGTCAAAATGGAGGATACTCAAAAATATTTACTGAAGTTCATGTCTCAGACTGAGCGACTCCTTCAGAAAACAATAATCACTTGCACTTCACTGTACTTATCAACCATTAGAAAATCATTTTGCTCCCAAATGTTAATTAGTGCAGTGATTTTCAACAATGGAATTTTTAATTTCAATGATAAAACTGAAACTGCACGTGCAGGATCTGTTAATTATTCCAAATCATCAGAAGACAGTACTTTTCCGGCATTATTAAGATTCTGCCAGTCTGATATTTATTCAAAGACACACTTGTATGAAGAGAAGCACAAAATTAGAAGAGAACAAACCACATTGTGACCGTCTCCAGCAAGTATGTCGGCTACGTTTCCTATGAAACGTACATGGCTGGAGCCCACTGTCGGATTCCATATCAATACATGAAGACAATATGAACTTTTTAGCATGAAACACAAGACCATCAAGCGCAGGATCATTTCTGAGCTAAAGAGTTACCAGTTACCATAGCGTGACTAACGGCGAAGTGTTAATGTGAGCTCATATTTTATTCATCACAAAAAAATTTATGAACATACATGTCACTAAGCTGAGATCAATGAAAAGTATCAATCACAGAAACATTCTCATATAGAAATCATAACAAGATAGCTGTTATCGTGATAAAAAAAGAAATGGAAGACGTTGTTTACAATATACTCATATTTTCATCATCACCAAAACCACTATGCCGCTCGCTATCTTCCGCCACACCCAGAGTATTGGGCACCTGCAGAGTGTTAGCGAACACGAACTGTTATCTTGCTTTTTATACGTGAATGTAGGTTTAATAAAGAAGATATATCACATACAGATGATGAACCATAAGTACTCAACAAATATTTTCGGACAAAAAATCATTAGCAATTGCTGAATATTCCAAGAAGCTCCGGTTAAAAGGACACGGATTCTAAGATATGTGCTCTAAAACTTCTTTTACAACAACAAACTAGTTTAAAAACTCGAAAGCAGGTGATTTCGATTTAGAAAGGAAGAAGATGGCAGCGAGATAATGAATGGGACAAAAAGGTGTTGAAGTCCGCACAAACAGCCAATGACTGGTTTTGTGTACATTCGCAAAACTATTACATCATTCTAATCACAACTTAGCCATTTCGGAAAAGAAGCCTTTTTCGCTCTGGAATTCTAATAGTTAATCAATAGCTTGTACCTGACAATTTCAACATTGTACTTGCTTTTGAGAAAGACGTTTCAGTGCGGTGTAACAGATTACGTTTTGTTTTCGGCGAGTAATTTTGCTAGGCTATGGCTTGTGGAAGCGTTTTGATAGTGTTTCACTATTTATTAGAAAGTTTGAAAAAAGTTGATTCTGAAGCTAAGTTTCGTTTCCAAGCGGTCTTCGTATAGCACGAAAAACATAATGTTTTGTACTCGCAGCTGTATGCACCAAAAGCACATGACAAGTAGAGAAAATCGTGTTTGATCACAATACGAAAACAAGTCCATGGATTTCCACGGAACCAAGCAAAAAATCCCTAAATGGCCAATAAAAATCGCATGTCTCTCGATTTGCACTTTCCTCAGTGATTTTAATTCCCGTCTCGAAAGAACGCGATTTTTTTTAACGTTTCCCTGGCTTTCAGAAGTGATAGATTTCTCGCATTTTTAATGCAGATTAATTTTGTCCTATCTTTCCGTGGATGGAATGTCTTTTATTTTTTTATCTTGCTAAATAAATGCGATATGAGATCAAATTTATGGACAAACTATTCCAAGTGCGAAATGTAGTTTTCCTTCGAATTTTATAGCCCTTTATGAACATTTTTTCAGAAATCGAACCCGATTTCAAAATTGCTAGCTATTGAATGACTGTGAAACGTCTGGTGAAAAGTCATCCACGAATTCTAGATAAGCAAGCTAGGCGCTCCGCTGTTGAACGTTATTCTCTTATTGTTGCTACACCACACTAGGGAGGATTTCTCAGGAACGAATGTAGTTGCTGAAGCAGGAAGATTCAAGCTACCAAATCACTTCAAAATCTTGAATAAAAAATTGTGTTAAAAAACAGGCCTCCAAATCATTGTACATTCATTCAGATGCATGCCGTCTCAAAGGAGTTACACCAGGAATTAGCATTTCAACACCGTTCCTCGCAATGCACCTTATAAAATATTATGAAAGCAAAGGAAAATTGTTTTCATGCTCTCTATCTAGACCTTTGTGGCTCAGAAGAATTCTAATGTAAGTAAAAAGCACACGTGCATTCTCATGATATTCCAGTGGATGGAGTCATTTTCTTGGCCAGTCTCAGTGCCTAAATAACATAGAAGTGATAAAATTCACATCGAATCATGTCACCAATGAGAACATAGTAAGATCTTCACAGAAAAATTATGAGCTAAGTGAGGGATGGTGAAACTACAGCCAAAGCAAAAACTCATCTACTCCACCTTTTGCTTCGCAAATACTATAAAAAATTGTTCCACTTCTAATGCTAGCGTACGAAACAGTATGCACGAAATGAGCATTAGCTACGCAAACGAATATGTAATGACATTTATGCAATAGTCGTGAATAAGTGACATGTCTTTAAATCACAATGACATGTCTTCAAATCACTAGCAGTAAGCCTGCCTTCACAAAACATCTTCATTCAGAAGGAGAGGCCTCCGCGCGAGCAGCAGCAGACTAATCTCAAAAATCAAGCGCACGATGCTGATTTACGTGCATATTTACCTTGATGCAAATATTTCAGTATTCAGCTAATGTTTGGCACCACAAGCTGAGTAGATACCGTGATAATATTCTCAGTAAGAATGTTCGAAGTAGGAAGAAGTCATACGCACAGACAGTGTGGGCTAAATTTCGACTTACTTTATATAGCATCCTAAAGAATTTTGGGCGTCTGCAATTATACTCCAGCCCTCGTTTTGATAAGAAATCAGAGTGGGGAAGAGTAGCAGTTGTGTTCTACTCTCTCACCTGCTGAGCATCGCGTATCAACGTTTTCAAGTTGTTGCAGTTCAGACCAGGTTTGTCGACTACCTCACAGCCACTTCTCTTCTCTACATGATTTTGGTAAGAAGATCCGATCGGCAAACAAAAAATTGTCATTATCGGCTTGCCAAAGCAAAGTTTCAGGCAGTGAGCTTTTCCAAGCGGTGTGATAAAAAGTGATAAAACTTGAGATTTTTACTCCTAGGCAGAAAATCAAGTAGGAGGCAATGATAAGGCTTCAAGCAAGCGACTCCAAATCATCGTGTTTTGCCGAAATGTGGATAGGGATTCGCAGCAAGGCTGCCAAACCGCCGTGATTTTTCCAGTGTTAAAT
Source organism: Parelaphostrongylus tenuis (assembly GCA_019055375.1). Classification (NCBI taxonomy): domain Eukaryota; kingdom Metazoa; phylum Nematoda; class Chromadorea; order Rhabditida; family Metastrongylidae; genus Parelaphostrongylus; species Parelaphostrongylus tenuis. The sequence continues at coordinate 102,443 of JAHQIW010004222.1, read as the reverse complement.
TTGCGAAGCATGGTCTTCTTTCGATTGGTACACCGCATTGAGAAGTCCCTTTCAAATATCAAATACATCATTGAAGTTAGCGAGATTCACTGCATTTGTTAGCTATGAAAAGTCTAGAGAAATAGCTTTGTTCAGCGAGAAATGTTTGAGTGAGTAACATAGATTTATTTTTGCTATTCCTGCTCAATAACAATGCCATCTCCAAAACGAAACACATCTTTTAAAATTTTTTTTTGAATTTTTGAGCCATTGAATGACATCTAAGGCTTTGAAAGTAACCGAAAAATACGTTTTTTCGGGATCGGAACAGGGTACGGATAACGAAAAGTATCGCACAATCATTCATTCTATTATTATAAGGTTTCATAGTTAAGGCAATTTGGATACGGTAAACTTGATCATTAAACAAATAACGTAACGCCCCGAGTACTTCTTCGTTCTCAGAATTATTGCCACGTTATAAGCCAGATAATCAGAATTCAACTTCAATAAGATCTTTGTTTAGTATGAAGACATATTATGTCTGTTAGTAGATAATGGAGAAACATTTTATGCAAACTTTAAGTCTGAGTAGCCATTCGATTTTTGTACTAGTCCTCGCAACCGGATTCTAATCCAATAAACTATAAACGACCACATTGCAAGAACTGATCGTTGTGGATGTTCGACACGCATATCTTGGTTCTGCAGAAGATAAGAACGCCGAAACACCAGCTGAAATAAAAACTAAATTGATAAAATAGTAAAAAAATGACATAGTAGTAATAATGATAGAAAATAAATCAAAAAATTCTTCTAATCACATCATAGAACTAAAACATTGAACATCCAAACGCAGGCTGAATTTCAAAAATTTTGTTATAAGCATACTGCTAGATATGCCTGAAATTATTTCTGAGCCATACATGTGGTCTGCTATGGGTATTTATACAGTGCAACACACGTGTTTCGACCTTCAGCCTTGTCATAGTGCCTTTGTTTGAGCCAATCCCTGTTGGGAAAAAACTTCCTTATAGGTATATTTACGCGCCGTCAAGTGCCAAAAATCACCAGAGTGGTAGTCTTGTACACTCGATTGTTCTTGGTTGGTAATCGTGAAATGTCGTATCAATCGTTTCGAGTGTTTTCCCTAGTACTACGCTCAAATTGATGCGCCTGGTAATTATTTTTGAGCTTACGAGACTGAAAGGCCGAAACAAGTGTATTGCACTGTAGAGGTGCTCATAACAGACCACATGCGCTGACTAAGAGTTATCTCAGACATATTGAAATTTGAGCGTAGTTTTAAAAAAAATTAAAACGAACGCTATGTTACAAATTGTCGAAATCAATCATATGCGAATAGGTGAAGATAATTTGTGGCATTGAAAACTTTAGGTCTCATTGACTCAGAACGTTAGCCATGGCCACACATGAAGTCAGCAATAATGACCTAAGTTAGCCTACACGAAGGGACACGTGTTTCAATTTTGAGTCACGAAAGTTCTGCCATAGTAGGCGTGTGCTTACTAAATATGCATCATATTAGAATGATCAGCAGCAAGGCAAATGGTGTGTTTGACCATTAAGGATTTTTTCAGCTTTCTGTTACTTTAGTTCCCCATCAGTTATGCATGATCATGAATATAAATGTCCTCGTGGAAGTGAATGAATGAAAATTCAGAACAATTTCAGTACACTACGTGAGATAAAGGTCCAAAATTAAGCCCTCCTTAGTGCACTATGGTAGCAAAAATAAGATTACGTCTCACCTTCGGCATGCATTTTCTCAGGTAATGTATTTAAACGATTTTTTGACGAAGTTCCATGATTCAATTGATAGCTTAATAAACAAGGAATTTGAGCTGACTTTGCTTTCCGAAATTGTTTTGCGAAGCGAGAAAAACCATCTCGCCAAAAGCAAATGAATGCGTAGATAAAATCGTGCTGTATTGAAATTTCCTCTAGAAAATTCAAGAGCTTTTGGACTTGGGGAAATCTTTTACATGAGTAGCAATGAACTGGTTCTCTTCAATCAAACTGTGCTCAGCGATATCGATGCCATCTCAAAAGGGCGCCATATCGTTTTCTTCTCTTAATCTTTTTACCCTTACAAGAGTCCACGAAGGCCTTCACAAAAAATCAATTTCAACTTCAGATTTGATATAGCTGTCGATTGACTGCCACAAATCTAGCGAAAAAAGCATCCAAAGGTCCCTAAAGAACAAACAAGGTAAACCAAGGTGAAACATAATTTTATTTTCATTACAACAACATACTACAAAGGACACTTCAGTAACGAAGCACAGCATTTAGTTCACTGATATTTAAGCTTTCGAATAATTATTGGAAATTCGGGGGAAACGGTCTATTCAGTTGAGGTCTTGAACATTCCTAACCCCGGGCAGACACACCTGTCACGAAAGCTCTAATGAAGTGTATATTAGGGAATTCAAGAAATTTAGTACTTGCTAAGGAACAATTGAGGCTATTACAGTAAAAACATATTGTTTAATACGAATGAATAAATGTCCAATCGTTGACATCTACAATAGCACAGGAACGAGCACATGCGTTGCTAATCCAGAGTGGAACAGCCTACAAATAAACGTACGTTTTGTTTCTCGCATTCGAGGCAAATTAAGAAAGAAAACGATGATTAATTTACCGAGTCAAATTATGTTACGATCCACTTTATCTCCAGCTTAAATTTTCAATACCTTAATATCGTGAGTGGCCTGTTCCTGAGAAGATTCCTCCGCAGTGTGGTTTGCTAATCGTAGAAGTTTTTTGCAGCAACACAGCGTGATTCCTTCGTGGAACAATCCTAGGAGGTCGAACGAAATCCTTTTTGTCCAACTGCTTATAGCGGTGGTATGATTGCTCAAATATAACTTCAATCATACTCATATACATATGCAAAACTTATTATGCATATGATATGCAAAACTTCCGCTTCAGGCGGGGCTAGAACCCGCACCCCACTTTTTCGAGGAGCACGTGCTCTATCTTAACTGTACCGTACATTCGTTAGCGGTTTCTCGTCCAAAAGCGTTATTGAAGATACAACTTATCTCTGCTGCTTCACGACCCATTTCAAATAATAAGAAAAGCGCACGAATTATAAAACCTTTTCTGTTGCCATTTAAACCCGCTATGAAGCGAAATATAAGCCAATGCTTAGAAGTGTAAGACGTGATTTTATTTCCGCTCTCCCATCGCTCTATGAAGACCTTTCAAAAAGCAAACTCAGCTTTAGAAGTAACTGTGCTCATGCTTTCAATTAATTACTAAGATTCTCTCGCGATATTATCCACGAACCTTCGCCAAGCAATAAATACGCGTCAAATCTGAAACGTGATCTCACAGTCACAGCGCACCTGAGCAGCACTTTCCCAGGAATTATGTATGGCATTGATTTCGATAAAACTTAGGTTATCCAGTGGCAACGCATTTCTGAGAGAAGCGAAAAGGCCTCGTCCCCAAGGCGATGATTAATGGATTGTGATATCGGAAAAGTACTGACCTAAGAAATTGGAATTTCAACAATTTCACCTTGCACTACTACATAGGTGATAAGAAAATCAAGTAGAACGCCTATCTGTACTCGTTAATCAGACCAGTTTCTATGTTTCAGTAGAGATTTCTAGTTTCCGGTAAATAGTACAACTTTCATGGCCAGAATCAGTGCCTAAATGAAGTAAGAGTGACAAAAATGAATAGAATTATGTCTCTGTTGAGTTCTAGAACAGTTCACTCACATTTCTGGTGTCTCATTGATTACAATACGTAGCGGTCAGCAGTATGAAGATGCATTAACACTACCCAATCTCTAAACAAAAAAAAAACAGACATTAGGTGAGATTTATCGAAATATCACCCAAGATGAACAGCAAGATACTCCACTTTCCGCTTCCGAAATATAGAGAAAATTCGTCTCAGTATAACTTTCGCAGCACGAAACAGCATATATGACATGAGCGTTAGTTGAACAGTTACATATGTGATTACATCTAAGCAACAGTACTGAATGAATGACATGTCCCAAGATTGCAGTACTAGGTGATCCATTAGTCCCTCCTCGGCCACCGTTTTCACCCAGCGACAAATCTCAGCACGAGCAGCAGCCGGCCGATCTCGAAGAAAATCAGCGATCACTGCCGATTTATGAGCATATTTGCTATGACGAAAAATTTCAGTCTTTATTTATTACTTGACATTCAAAGTTTATTGATCAGATACGACGGAAAATGTTTTGAGTGAAAACTGAAGGGAATTGAAGTCATATATGCACATATCGTATCCTGAATTTCAGCGACTTAGTCCTGCACTTCGTCCTACAGAGTATTGAGTACCTTAACGTGCACGCGATATCGAAACGGTGGATTAATAGCCATATGCTGCTTACCCATCTGTTAGAACAACGATTATCGCCGCTTTAATTTGTCACAGTTCAGATTGCGTTTATTGACCACCACAGGTGTCCTCTTCTCTCCATGTTTCTGGCATTTGAAATTTGATCCGCCAACAAAGGAATTGCCACCATCGGTTAACCAAAGGAAAAAGCCTCGAGCGCTGAGTTCTTTCCAGCTTGCGTAATGAAAAGCGATAAGCACTCCTCTGCTGGAATGATTAGTTGAGTGATGCCAACTGTACCAAACACGCAAGAAAAGCTAGCAAACAGAAAAAAATATGGATAACAAATAATTAAGAGTATGATGCCTAGTTCAATCGCCGAGATGCCGTTTTCCGACTACATTTTCAGAGTGTGAAGCTCCACAAGAACCAAAACTTAAAAAATTCGACAATATTTCTCTACACTAAAAAATTCGCTAATCTTTCTCTACACCTAAAATCCGACATGCGATTTTTTAGCGTAATGGCTTCGGTCGAAATCAGTTCACGTCAACCGGTCTGAACGCCATCATGCTCGAGTGGAAATTAATTAGATCGAATTTCAAGAGAAATCAAAATTGAAAGCTTGAATTATTTTCAGACACGCATGAGTACGGTACAACTTGAACTGTCACGATTATGTTAAAAAGGGTTGAACGTGTGCAAAATTCCTCTCACACAATTTGATTTGAAATATTATACCGTTCGTTTCGAGTGTTTTCTTAGGAACACACCAAATTTCAACATGTCTAAAAATTATTATTTGAGCCATCGTGGCATGTCGTCTCCTAATGAGCTCTTTTGCAACCCGGCACACGTGTTTCGGCTTTGAGCAGCCTCGCCAGTCGGGCACAGCCCTTCGTTTCTAGCCAATCCTCTCGAGGTATCTTAGTATGGGGGACTGGAGCACCCCGAGCCAAACTGACGAGGTTGCTCAAGGCCGAAACACGTGTAGCGCGTTGTAGAAGAGCCCGTTAAGAGACAACAAAACATGATGAATCAAATAATAAAAATGTGGCATTTTGGTTTGAGTTTCGACAAAACGATACGTGACCAGTATATGATAGATTCAAAAGGCCGTAGCTTTTTTTTCTTGGGAAAGAGTGAAGACAACCATAACCTTTCGCGATTGCACGCGCTTGACACTCTTAGCCAATTAGAATACTTATGAACTTTACTTGCTCTGATATAGAAGTATAGAAGTAATGCAAACCTAGCGAGCCAGTTTGTGGTACCCATTTCAGCATATCTACACTGAAATGCTTTTCATGCGGAACTGCTTCATTTTCGTTTTCGTATGTCGAGATGAATTTTTATTCGGGAAAGCAGAAAATGCATTCATAATATTTGAACGAACCGCTTCCGAATCAGGTCCAATGGAACACTTGCGTAATTTTACAAATAACAAAATGATGCGATAGTTCACGTTTTATAACTCGAAATAATGTGAGCACGTTCAATGGCGGTGAATGAATGGGCCCTGAACATACTTCATCTGTTACTGTATTTATTACTCACTGTCTAGCCTTTCTCATGGCACTTTGTGAAATAAATGTCATGAGAAATACAGCCACTAAAAGACATGAGCATACTCGGAACCTCAAGTGAGCTTTGAACTCGTGACTATCTTTACCATAGACACACTAGTTTTTCTTCACATCAACAGATGAGCATAAGAGGAAAAAAAACACGGGCAATATACCCTGCCTAAAAGAAAACAATGTGCAGTTGATAGAAGTTTATCATCGTAGATCTGCTTGCATTTTCAGCATAACCGTGCTCAATGCCGAACTGTTCTCACACATCTTTCGTTTATGGTTGGTTACTGATAGCAATGATAAAATGACATAGAAGGAGTTTGTTGATGTGCTTGATAACCCAAAAGTGCGCTGCAAGGCAAATTAGGGGTTAAAACCCACCGAGGTCCCGAGTTTTGTTCACCATCCATCATCTTTAGAATAGTATTATGATGAGTCAGCTGTGGACGCGATTTTACTGTCACGGTTAACAAAATCCACACTCGTTCTCACGCTACCTTGTCTGTAAATAGCTTAATATGCTCGGCTTACTGATGTGTTCACATGAGTTTATTGCTTCCTTTTTTTACAGTTTCAGTGGCATTTCCTTCATCAGGGGGTTATAGTAATCGAGATGGGCGTGGAGAACAGTTTGCTCTTACAGCGTGTGTGTTCGTAGTCGTAGCAAGTCGAAAACAGTGGCAATCCCCTTTTAATGGAATTAATACTTTGCGATAACGAAATAATCTCTATTCAACTGCAATAGAATGTCTGGTCATCATGAAGACAGGTTATAAGATAATAACATTCTATACATTCTATACGAAACATTCTATACAAAAAGTCACGACTAAGTAGCCGCTCAATTTTGGTACTGATCCACGCTATGAGGACCTGATTCGATAAATTATGGAAAGCCAAACCGGAAAGGTTAATTGTTGTGGACACTCGACACGGATTACTGCGAACCTGAAGGACATGAAAGCGCCAAAACATTAGTTGTAATTAACATTGTAAAAAAATTCCTACAATTTCATTAATCAATCAATACATTGGTCATTCATACTTAGGTCAGATGGAAACGTATGCAGTTTAAATATTGCTCTAAGTTATCGAAATCGATCATAAGCAATTAAGAACATTAATCTACACAATAGAGAAATCAATAGGTCTCATTGGCTTGATCAGATCGCCATGTTTTTGCATAGACGCTATAATAGTGACCTAGAACTGACCTGCTATCCAAGCGGCACAGTGCTCTTCATTTTAGGTCACAGTAGCCCTCGCCAGAAGAGCCGTACGCTTACTGTAGAGTTCTCATTCAGCTGATGAACAGCAAGGTAAATATTGTGTTTTGTAAAGTACAAGTATTTTCAACTGGCCGTCATTCATTCGTCTCCAACTTTTATGCATAATTCCAAGTAATGGGATGTTCTTTTAAGAGTTTAACTGGGTGGTCATTCAAAACAACATCAGCACACCGCGTGAGATGGAGGATAACACTTAAGTTATGGTGTTAATGAATCCCTGAAAAACTTTTCTTGCTTTCGATCTCATTGAGTCTTTGACGACAGTGCTACACTTTTGTGTTAATTTGGCTCGGTAATGACAGTCTTCTTAGCTCCTTAATCCTTTATCAGGTTTATTTCCCATTCCGTGAGCAGACGATTGGAAGAACGACTTAAGAAATAGTTGTCATCATTCAAATTGATTCTTGTTTACCAAATTATCACTGATTTCATGGCTATGACAAGCCATCGGTCATTAAAGGGTTCAGCCTGGCAAAAATGATTGAATGTACATCTGGATCGTACAATGGCTTGCAGAGGTCTCCCGCAAGCATAAAATGAGTTTTTTATCCTCTCAGATCAGTGTGGTGACAAGCTGCCGACTGAATGATGGGAGTTGATTGACCAAGAGGGCAGGATCGAACCAATAATCATGTGCCTCTTAAAGGCATCACCTAATACTACGCGACATGCGTTCCAACACTATGTGGTATGTGTATAAAATCGTTATTGAAGCACATCGATATAAAGTCCAACAATTCCTGAGAAACTAATATAGCTACCGAGGTATGAATTCGATTTATATCCCCTCACACTAAGGAATCCGTGTCCATATATTGATACCTATGACATTACAGGAACGAGCACCTGCGCTATCATCGAGTGAAACTGGAAAATAGATTAATCAAGCCTATTTCTCACATTCGTGTTGATGCATAGGCAATAAACGTTGAGAGGCCATGTAAAGGAGAGGAATGATTATTTCATTTGAGTCGCAAGTGTGTACGACTCCTCTACCTTCCGTTTAACCTTTCAGTACCTTAAAATTGGACGCGGCCTCTTAATACGCAATTACGTCCACGTTTAGGTTTACTAACCGAAAAAAAATCAATAGCGCAAAGTACGCTTAATTGGAACAATCCGAATAACAAGCGAAGAATTAGGATTAGATCACGACAATAGACGACTATTTGTAGTGTTGCAATACACAATCTTATAAACAATTCCGTGTCTTCTGAGTAAGAAAATCGTGAATAAAAAAGACTTAAGGTTTCTAATCTTGCTAAGATAAATCACCTCATCCAAGGGCTTCGGCTCGTAGATTGTTGACCCTCCGATTTACTATATAATTTTTGGTATGGGACGTGGTGATTCCGTGAATTCGTTGCCGTTTATCAGTATAGTTCCAGTTCTCTGCTGTAATCAAACGTGGAACGTCCTTTACATCTCATCACCTATTTCTCTAGGCAACCCACCCAGGTGTGATCTTGAATATGCGGAATTCCCGGAGACACGTTGTTGGGCAACGCATGAAGTTGGCGCTGCCAAGAGATCAAGCGACAGTAAATTTCAATCGTGAACTTGAACTTGTCTAGCCGCTCCCAGAACGACATCTCATCACTGTACGACGTATAAAACCCTAAAATATAGTGACGGAATGCCTAACGTCTATATCAATTGAATATGGACTTTAAAAGTATACAATACTTGATCAGATTTTTGTTTTTTGGAACGATAAGTCGACAATTCTTTTGAATATAGTCAATCTCAATTTGTTAAGTAGTCAGTAATGCTAATGATTATTTATACCTGTTCAAGAAACTGTTTTATTAGAAAACAATAGTGAAAATGAGACGTGACTGTGGAAAAAAGAGATACCATTACAATGAATAGATACGTCTGAAAAATGTGTTCTACTAGAAGCGTCACTTATCATTCTTTTTCTTTGTTGCCTTTATAAAGATTTCTAATGATGGAAAAATAGTACCGTTGTATAATATAGTTTAAAATCGGTTCATGATGCACGTAGCCAATGTTTTCAAATCAAGATTAATCTATTCGGCGATAGAGACCATATCAAACAGGAACATAACTAGGATTTGCAGGGAAAGCAGTTACTTGTTGCACGTACAGGGTGAAGCCTAGTGCCGACATTCCTATGATCTTCTTTATTCCTATCATCTGGATACAGAATGTAGTTGATAGGGTCATTAGCTTTTCAAGAGCCGCTATGTAAAAGAAAAACAAGGATCATTCATTGAATGATATTCAGTATGCACTGAACTCGAACACAACAACGCCCGACCACTCGGCGAGTTCATAAACCCGACGTCAAAATGGACGGCACGAAGTTCATTGAGGAGCTCGACATCCTCGATTATTTCTTGGAAGCAGAGAGTTTCCGGTTACCCAAATGAACTCCATTTCCACATTCCCAACCATCCTGAATAACTTAATTTAAAGAGCCTTATTTTGCTTAATTATTTGGATATTTTTACAATCTCTTACTTTGCCCAGCTCTTCTCATTCATAAGTGCAACTGTTTCCAAGCCATCCATACTTAAGCTTCTTCTTTGGGCTATAGAATGTTTTCGCAAATGCGTACCTTTAGTTCTAGAACAAAATCTAACGTATAACTATCGCTAACATTTTTGGCTGAGATTTTTCAATAGCAGGAAAATTCTTTGCTTAGTTGAATTCTAACCAGTTGACGAAGTATGTCCGGCCGCATTCATAAACGGGTCCATATGAGATTAAAATAGTCTTAAATGGGTTTGTGAAGATTTCAACGTCGCCGCTTCTGAAGAAGTTGGCCCTTTAATTCATGTCACTGTTGGGAAGTTAGAAATGAGCTAGGATTGTTACTCAAAAAAAAAAAATTTCAGTAGAAACTGACATCTCAGAATTCAAACGACCCCTTTTGAATAAATAATTACTTCAAAATCACTACACTAATGAACCAAAATCATCGCTTTCCTTCTAATCACCAGTCATTACGGTACATTTTCAACAGTGAAATGTTTACTTTCAATGAAGATGTTCAAGCCGATACATGTAATAATTGTTTACTATTTTTAATCAAATCGTTAAAAAGCACTATCGACTTTGATAGCGACACCCCGCTACTTCAGCAATCATATAAAGGCTCACTTGATAAATGAAGAGAAGCATTGAGATTGAGTAAAACCAACCACATTATGGCCGTCTCCAGCACGTACATCGGCCATGTTTCCCATAAAACGTACGTGGCTAAAGTCCACTGTCGGACTCCATATCAAGACCTTAAAACCAAATGACCTGCTCAGCACGAGACACAATACCTTAAGTGAGCGATCATTTCTAAGCTAAAGAGGTGCTAGTCACTATGGCGTGACTAATGGCAAAGTCTTGATTTGAGCTCGTAATTGAGATAAAGATGCATTAATAACTTCAGAAACATTCTTACATGGAAATAATAAAAGCACACTTGTTGTTGCACTAAACCATTAGAACGAAAGATACTTCTAATTCATTATCAGGAACACCATCACCTTGTTCGCCGCCCTCCACCACTCCCACTCAGTTCTGCGCACTTCGTTCTTGTGTGAAATATCAATTGAATACGGAGGAAGTAATGTATACACAGGATGGCCTGTTGATGCTCAGTGAAGACTTATAAAATCCACGCGTTGTGGAAAACTGAATATTCAGAACAGTTCAACTATATCCACAAAGAGGCCTAGATATGAAAAGTACTCGGATCCTCTGTTTGATTTCGAACTCGTAGTTACTCGAAGAAGAATAAGCAGTGAATGAAAGTCAAAATTTTGATGCTCCTACTCAGTTGTTTATTATAAATATTTATCTAACTGATTGCCACTTTCCCCACTTAGCAGTTGAGTCATGACTATTCAAATGGATATGGATTCCAAGCGACCGTATGCTAAATGTAAGGACTATTGCCTTTTGAAAGCGCTATCGAGTACAGGAGGGTAGTGGTATCTATCTCCACTAAGTGAAGATAAACAATCTGGAGATTATCTCCACGTCTTCGGATCTATGACGCTTATGGCTCACGATGTTATCCATCCCTCCGGGGTCGGTAAATTGGTACCAGACTGGTCTCCCACTTGTCTGGGAAGATAAGCAGCACCAACTCGGTTCAGCGTGAGGCCGCAGACGTGCTAGTCTTGTAATGGTCACATTTGCGTTCAATCACCTTGAACGAAGTTAAAAATTGAAGACGAATGCATGGCGCATCCCTCAGGGATTGGTCAACGCGGAGAGCTTTACCCCTTACCCTTCATCCACGTCTACGAACGAGATAGGGCTTCACGCTACTTTTGCGCAAGACGTAAAGATTGTTAAAAGAATGTTAACACGTTTGGACGAAAAATCTTTTTAAAAAATTTGAACTGTTCATATTTGTTGCTCTTCTATAAGGCGAATAAACTGAGTAGTTCACAAGTCAACAGGAACGATTGAACGCTTTTTCATTCACTTATCGCTAACTATCGACGACAAAAATTTTTAAATGAACAAGCAGATAAATCGATACCTACCAGTCATTGAGTAAGGTTTACTTGCCAGTGGAAGATACTGCGAATAGTTGCTGGCTAACTTTTTTTCCAAAATTTACACATGCTCCCAAAAACCAAATCAGGAAGGACTGGAATGTGAACACGGTGTTTACGGTCGGCACCAGTTAATCAATATGACGAATACTCAAGATAATGCAAGCAATATATACATATGCATATATGTACATGTGCATGTATATGCGTACGTATATACCTACATATATATATGTATTTATATATTACATACATATTACATATACTACATACTCTGCATAAACAAGAGCATCACTTTTTTCGGGCACGAAAACATTGGCATGATATGTAACACCTTTTCATCATATTTGAATCAGACATGAACATCCTTGGATTTCAGACGTTTCAGTGGAAATCGGTTTTGAGCACTGAATACTAACAATACTACTAAGAAGATACATTCGTACAACTGTTAACTATACTCGATTTTGTTCTAGTGAACAACTTTCCTACATGGCGAGTTAGTAGATATTTTGACCCTTTTTCAGGTTTTTCTACGCTTGGCTGAGATATCATACAAGGCAATATAGCATGATGGAGTATGGACATGTTGTATATAAAGAGGTCCACGTAGCGCAGCGGTTACAGGTGTCCTTTACTGAACAATAAGTCGGTCACCGGTCTGATTAACCTCTCAGGATATACCAAGCCTTCCATCGATTCGGGGTCTGTAAATAATCACCACACTTGTTCGGAAGATTGAAATAGTGAACTGTTACATCAGATAACCGTATTAAATGACTGTTCAAGCAAATGTGAATTCATTCATTTCCACGATGGCTGGAATGTATGGGGCATCCTTCACGAACTGATCAATGCCGAACACTATTTCTTGTATCCTTTATCCAAAATTGCACTAATCAATAGGGATTTTGTTTCAACATTCTATTGATAATTACCTTATTTTTATTATTTTTGCTCCCTTATGAGTTTCTCAAAAATATTACGCAGTTCTTGACTGCACTCAAATTGACTAACACAGAATTTTTGAAAGGCTAAGCCCTATTCAATACCTCTGTGCAACCTTATAGTAAATTGAGAAAAGGAACAATTAGAAACCTTTTGCTAACTTCTCATTGCATTTATTGCCCAATTCATTTTTAACGACGGAGTACATTAGGGTTCTTGTCGTAATAATAGTGAAAATAAAGGTATGAAAAAAATCTTGATTTTTGCTTGAAAGTGCGTTAAAAACGTATTTATTTACGTTTTTTATGTACAAAATATTTTATATCATGGTTTTTATGAGACTTTGAAAATAAAGACTTTTCTACCTGAAGTCGCCGTTTGCAGAAACATCACTTTACAAATTTATTAACCAAAAGTGACTGAAACTGCTTGATTTTGGCATCGTTCGATTGCGTATTTTCTTGCGAACATTTAAGTGCACAACTTGCCCACACTCGCTTGAAAGTGAAGCTGTAATGGGATAGCTTGCTATTCGTGCACGAATGAAAGCGTAAGGGAAAATGCTAGTGAAGTGGCGCACAAGATCAATGTAGCTTTGAGTAATCTTATTTTGGAGCAAGTACAAGCAAGTTGTATAGAAAATATTCGCAAGAGAATGTGCAATTGAACAATACCGAAGTCATGCATTTTAACTGTAAAAATAATATCAAAAAACCAAAATCGCGCGAACTTTGCAATTTTGATGCATGATAGCGCCCGGTTTCATGTTGCAAAACCGATCGAAAACGTTGCATTGGAGAGCTGAGGTTGGAGGTTTTAGAAGCTCTCTTCTTACCCGCCTAACTCTCCCGACTTTGTACCGTCACCGTTACCAATTCAATATACAAAATTTAAGTTAGAAAGTAGCAAATTTCAAATAAATGGTGCTTTTCGGGTACAAAAGTCGTCATCTTCAAAGTCCGATAAAAACCATTATATGAAATACTTTGTTTATAAAAAACATGGATGAATACGATTTTAACGCACTTTCAAACAAGAAAAGTTCTCATATCTTTATTTTTGCTATTATTATGGCAAAAAAAAAAGAAAAGGCGGAATCACATTTGTACACCTAATAAAACCATATCTGGTGTTACCGACACCGGGTATTCCCTAGCTCTGCCTTTCACACAGTCCACATTTTTACCGTAATCGGTGGCTGAATCGGAATCAAAATAGAAAGCAATGAACGCAAAGTTCATTCAAAGCGCTTGGAACGTGATTTTCGTAAAACATATAGACTTTTCTCCATGAATCAGAAAAGTACGCGCTTCTCTTGCACTGTAAAGCTGCATGACTCTCCTCTATTCGCTACTATGCTTTTAATGGATAAATAACTATTGTATCCGAAGAAAAAAGCTGCGTGTATACTTCATAACTGAAAATGAAGCTTTAGATTTCGAGCGGTGAAGTGAAGGAATCCAAGATGACAAAAGCTTGCTCTTAATTATTTATAATCATAATGAGAGAAAACACTTATTTGAGGTAACGAAATTTGTCATAGATTGGCGAAAAAGTAAATGCTGCCTATGCAATTTTGAAATGCGTCGTTCGATATTGAAATATATCTTCTCAGATAAATGTGGCGAAGATATTCATAATTTCGATGCTCATTTCCCACAATACGCTTTGCTGCTGAAGGAGTTTATTTTGTCGTTGTTTTTATCTATTTCATATCAGGGAAGAGATGTTGGTTCGCGCAAAAATAAGCACGTTTCACATAGTTAATTCGAAATGGGCCGTAGAGCAGCAGAGACAACTCGCAACATGAACAAGCACTTGACCCAAGAACCGCTAACAAAAGTAAAGTGCAGTGGAGGTCCAGAAGTCAGTAAAGGAGACGCATTTCAACTGCATCAACAGCAATTACTACAGACCAACTATGGGCGAGAGGTCATGGGAAGAGCAATCATCGAAGCTGATCCTCTTAGGACTGATCCTCTATGTGATATGTTTCTTGCGGTTTCAGCACAGTCTGAAAGCGCTACTATTTTTTAACCAACCTAATATCTAAGAAGTGATATTTGCACGTAAGTTATGAAATTGGATGGTTTTTTTGCAGTTTTGGAAATACATTTAAAATAAAATTTGAGCTATAGTAACTTGAAATGAGAAAAGATTTGAAAGCGTCAGTTTTCTGAACAATACTTCGTGCTAGAAAGAGGCAATCAAAGCAGAATGATTACAAGTGGAATATGGGTAATCGTTCCGTCAATTGTATACCACTTTGAATAGAATTTCCACTGGTCAGTTGCACTTAACTGTACAACATTCGCTTCATACCAAAATGGATGGTAGACATAATAAATGATTTCAAGTTATTCAATTCAAGTTAGGATTATGGATGACAACTTCACCCACTAAACACCACGCTGAGTAAAATTTTTATCATGATCAGTCACAGTTGCAAACAATGAGTACTTAACGTTGCCTTACCCTTTACCCTAAAGCTAATTGAGAGCAAACGTATACATAACCTTCTATGTGGAACTGCTTTTTCAAACGAGGGTGGAAAGACGATATCATTCTTGAGCATTCCCTCTGATTAGCATATATTCCAGCTTAGTACTCTGACGTATTACTTCAACGTTTTATTCAATCATAACTATTAAGCTTGTTTCACACTTTCTAAAATGTTTCCATCTCAATGAGAACCACTGAGGGTGAGGTTGATGGTGAAACATTTCAAAGGCTCATGACAACACCAGCATTTTCATAACATTTCCAACCGCTGAACAATTCAGATATTCGGTTTAAGCGAGGTACGTAATTATTATTATTAGACTGTTAGACTTTGAATTAATCTGACCTTAAGGATCCTGAAACTAAAATCTCCATGATTAGTTTCAAAGGCAGTACTTGCTGCTTACCTTTACCTCTACTATGCACGGTCACAAATTTAATTTTGGTCTCATTGTCATCATGTTCTTATTACTACTTATTTCTTTGACTTTTCGGTTATTCTATGGTATCCATATGGGTGCAATAAACTAAAAATCTGTTAAATTTTATAAGTAAATGAATGAGACCCCTACTATAGCTACTGACAGAGAGATTGGTAAGGCCTTTGTAATTTTGTAAACGCAGCTAACCAGCACTGAGATGAAAAGACCTGAAACAGGATCGATACTCTGATGAAAAAAAGAAAAAAGTAAGTAAAAATCGGTCAAGGAAATGGTCGTATAGCAAACCACTACTGAAAGTTGACAACGATGTAGGACAGCCTGTAGATGCTGGCAGACATTTAGATTTTGATGCTGCTCGCTATCACAGATCGAATGTAGTATGGCTAGATTTATATCCCTTGCAGTCATGTCCTATCTAGCATTATCCAATCCTCCAGATCACCCTAGGATACACGGGTGAGCCTAGTCAGCCACGCCCTTCCACCCAACTTCCGAGGTGTCACGCGCTCATGTTGTCCTATGTCTTACGGTCTCTTTTACCGCACTGTAGCCAGATATCGATTTTTAACTTGATGTGTAATTTTAAGAATCCTATCCAGAAGATATTTCATTTAATTTTCATTTCCTCATGAAGAACTTCGACTGCAAATCAAGACAAAAACATACTGCAAATGTTTGACATGATATCAGGAAATTACCACGTAGCCTTCATACATGTTCTCCTTAGCTCCATTTCCGAGTAAAATATGGGGAATGGCACCTGAATCTTCGCCCGAGTTTTCTTGGACGGCAGAACACTCCGATAATACAGGTATGCTGAACAACATAGAGCATTATATCTAATTGACAACATCTAAATGACGAAGTTGTGACCTGCTTTCTTGGCCATGGTCGTGAATCGAATTCTATGTCTTACTAATATAGTAACCTAAAGCATCCTCTAACAACAGCTTTACAAACGTCATTGATCGCTAGTGCAGTGCGGTTAAATACTGATGAAAAATTAGATAAATAGATAAAAGCAAAAAAAAGTCACCAAGTCGACTTGTTTCTGAAGTGCCAACATTTTTCTGCAAATCTCGCGTCACCAATCTTTGGAATTTTTGGAATTTATCCAGTCACTCTACATTTACATTCAGAAAAAATGTACGAGTAGAAATGAATTTTTATTCTTGGCACAAAAGGCAGGACCATTCGCAAAAACTATAATATGATTATGTGCGCTATTATTGAGCCAGTTGGCACCAGACACCAATGGTACAGGGTTGCGAAATTTGGCAAGCATAGGTGATGGGCCCATGGGCTGGCTGAGAGCTCACACGTCCAAATTTTTTAGGGGCAAAAAATTACGTCTTAGAGCCTGTCCTCAGTTCTGGCGACGCTAATTATTATGGTATCCTAACAGATGGTAGTACCGAGCAGTTGTCACATCACTGTAAGCTCTGTATGAATCTCTAAGTTTTCTGAATCAATTGCAAAGCGGGGAATTCTTCCTACTTCATTCTCATTACCCAATTTCAGCCTCATACAACGACAAGAATTCGTGGTGTAGTGGAGACGTTGCTGAGGTAAATGTATTTTTTCATTTATTGCATTTTAGAAATGATAAATATGCCATCTATTTCTTCCTTGAAATTCGATGGCTAACGTTTCGGTGACTTCCCTTCTCCAGAGCCTCCAGTACACTTTATGGGAGAGGCTACAAGTGTGTTATGATACACTTTTTTCACAGTGTCTAACGTTTTAGCGATTTCATTTTCGTCAGAGCCTCTAAAGCACTTATTTGAGAAAAAAAGTACTTTTCTTTTTTACAGTGCGTCACACGCCGGTAGCATCTCCCATGTAAGTGTTTTGGACGGCATAAATGAAGGCGAATTAACCTAAACGTTATATCGAATTTCAAGGGAGTAATACTAACTTCGGGCAAGCTTTATCTGAAGAAACGAACACTTTGGAAGATATTTACCATCTTCCGTTGCCATGCCGAGGTAATTCAGGAAGCATTGTGGCTCCAACCAACAGACCAGTCACGCTCTTCTCCACAAAAAACACCACAGGTAAATAAAAATTCTTATTTTGTCACCGTAATTTATTAATGAGTATTTGCAAAGTCTGTAAAGACTCTACCAATGTAATTACAGTTCTTGATTTGTCCTTCAGTTTTGAATTTGTTGCATTCGTTAGACATTTTTTGAATAGATCAGTTTTTATCGGTTTCACTGACGTTTCATAAGCGGTGAACATCATTGCCTACTACTGACTATTATTGATCCGCTCTCGTATCAGCCAATGCAGAGAATGACATAACTCTACAAAGATTATCTGTGTTGCAATTGTGATTGGAATAGAAGTAAACAAACACTTGTGCGCAGTGGTCACAGGTACCCTTGTATAAGGTACTAGGTAAGTCGTTGGTTTGAATTCCTTATAAGCCCGTCTTCCCTCCGAGGCAGGCATATTAGTAAGAGACTCCGCCGTGAAGATTGAAACGCTAATCCGACACATTGGTGGGTCCAATAAGTCAGTCTGTAGGCCAGATATGCTTTCAGCCAGTTCTAAGATATTTAATTGCGTCGGTCCAGGCGATGACGCCGTGATCTCGGGTTCTGGATCTTCGACTCGCTATTGGATACGCTATTGGAAACGGTAAGGGGCGGTCCGAGTCCTTCGGTTCCTTGCTATAGACGCGCGTTCTATGAGGGTAGGGCAGAAATTTGTGATTGGGTCGACATTTCTCGTGTTGAAGTATGTTTACTGAGGCTGATCAAAACAGGGTGTGTGGGCTGGACACATTTGCTGCTTGATTTCAATGGAACAACGAATCCCATCTTCAATCACCTCAGGCGTCTAGGCTGTTTTTTTGCTTAAAGTGTAAATGTATGCACACTATTCAAATTTGTGCAATTTGTTGAGCGCATCAAACTGTTTGGGACGTTCATTAAAAGGACTGATCGACATCTAGAGCTCAGTCCTTAATCTTTTATGGAAGAAAGCGCTCGAAAACAATTCTAGTGAAGTTTAAGACTACTATCTTCACATGAGTCATTAAGGAAAATTTGCTCATGCGTAATTCAGAAGAAAGCGGTCGTGGAGGTCGAACACAATTGAGAAATGGAACGTATAAGGTACAAGTATAAAGTTTATTCACCAGAAATTTGATAGACTAGGCACAGGATAATTTGACGACAAGCCATTACATAGCTGTGCTCCCGTTGGTGCGTAAATGTCAAAAAACGTGTCAACTTATAGTTTATTCCATCAAGAAATTATTTTTAGCGCACATGTCGTGGTAGGAAAATGTCAGCGAGTGAAGATAAAACATCTTGCGAGGTAAGTGACTTATCACGGCTTTTGAAGATGAATGCGTTGATTTGCACCAAACATGTTAACTGGTTCATCTATCTGAGACGGCTGTCTGTCTCTTTACCCTTTCTCACCAGCTGCTACCAAATGTACGTCACGTCTCGCTCAGCTAGAGTACTGGCGACGTCGTGTCTTCTGTAAGTTTCTGTTGGCACGCGTCTCAATGGAATTAATGGAATCTATTAAATAAGGTGGAATTTTGAAGGGGCATTATCATCATGAAATTTGGGATACCATTGGAAAGGCTTTTATAGGGATATATTTGCAAAAACATTGCCCATATCTCGAAACATCTCTTGTCACTCTTGTCTTCCAACTAAAAGACCACATCCTTCTGTAGAGAAATATACTTACACTTATTGTGTAGCATTTGTTTCTTTTTGTCTATGCTTTTACAGTCATTCATTAGCTTGAAAGAAACCGCTTTTCATTCCAAGCTCGGTTTGCGAGAAGATCTTTACAGTGCGTTCCGTCAGCGAAAAAACGGTTAATGCTTTGCAATTAAAGTTCGTTTATTCATACCACAACAGAATTTATAGTATTATACCCCTTTGCGGACGATGAGGGTCAATATGACCCTCAGCTGGCCGCGCCGCTCGGACGAGCAAGGAAGAGTGGTGCGCGCCCTGAAGAAATTCGGATTAATAAAACTCCCAGAGGAACATTGTGATAAAAAATTACAAAATATCATTGATAAGACTCCTATATGAGTGATTTTGGCAAGATCAACGTCAGTGTTGCTAAGATCTTTCTTTTTTTCAAAAGAAAAACCATATAATTGCGAAAAGGATTATATTCCCAGGTGTTATTGGGCATTTTTTTATGCCTTCTTGATGTTTTTTCTAGTTAATAGATAGCTTAAGAAATTGTGACTCTAATACTAAGCTTGTTGTTCAAAAATAAGCCCACAGTACGTTCTAATGAAAAATAAAAATGACGTTTTGCAATCGCATTCCAATTCTATCCTATTTGAAAGCGGATTTTTGGGATTTCATAGTGATTTCGATTCTTATAGACTCCTATGCTAAATATAACTCGGATTATCATTGGAAAGCTTTTTACAAACGTATTTATAAAGAGAATAATGCTTCTTTCTTGAAAATCCCTCCTTTTGGAAGTAACTTCTATCGCATGTAACCGTATTTGAAGGATCGTGCTCGTGAGTCTTTGGTTTTTTCGAGAAAAGACTTATTCCACTTGATTATTAGCATTCATTCGATAGCTGGAGTTAAGTGAATTTTAAAGGTGCACTTTGTTTCTCAAATGGCTTGTCTTTTGCGCTGTAATAATCGAAATAAAATTTTGTTTCACATTCAAGGCTTTTTCTCGCCGGATAAAGTTTTTTTTTTAAACTATTAATAAACACTCGATAGTCCAAATCTCGGCGATTTCAACGTAGTCCGTTTTTAGAGAGGACTCAGTGTGCTGTGATGGACAAAAGAAGATTGGGTTTTGCACTCCAAAGGGTGGGATTTTGCGAAATTGGCCTCAAGTCACCGGCCTTTATCAACACATCAACTAACTGCTCACGTAACCTTCTTCTGGCTGCTATAGTACAATAAAAAGTTCTTTTCAAAAACAAGGTTATAAAATCGTTGAGATTTGAGCTATCGAAGAATCATTAGAAGTCCAGTGGAAAAGCTAACTTCAGTGGGAAATGCTCAGTGTGAAAGCTGTATTTTTTACTGTTACAGCGCATCAAGGGAGCCATTCTAAGAATGAAGTATACCACCAAAATTTCCAAGAATTAAGCTATCGAAGTTGCTGATAACTCTGACAAAAATCAGAAAGCGCGTTCTCCCTAAGTGGTGCGCAAAACAAGATATGGACATTGAAAAGTATCCAAATTTGCGAACTCCAATCTTCTTTTGACCATTACAGCACGCTGAGAAGTCCTTTCTCAAAATCGAGCACACCGTTGAAAATGCTAAAATGTTCTTATCCGGTGCAAATATCAGTTGCTTATGAAAAAGCTTTATTTAGCGAGAAATGCTTGAATGTGAAATAAGGTACAGTTTCCCGACTGTTACAGCGAAGTAAACAAGTCATTGAAGATAGCTGGAGCGTTCGGAGATTTTCGTTCCGTTGAGCGTGAATGGGGCATTCAAAACCCATCCATTCCTCATGAACATCGTTTTCATTAGACTTAGTTGAAGACCAATCTTTCCACAGGCGTTGTCGAAATCGATCAACATTCGTTCCGCTTATGTTTGGTGTTATGAGGACGATATGATCAGCAAAACGAAGACGATTTGATTGTGGACCGTCAATTTTCTCTCCCGTATTGTCCCATTCTAATGTTCGCATAATGTCTTGGAGGGTGGCAGTGAATAATTTTGACGAAATTATAACGCCTTGTTGAACCCCATATTTTGGTAGTGAAAGCTTTATAGAGCTTACGAAGGATCATTATGTACCGAGTAGGGACGCTCTGGTTGTCCAGAGCCTCTATAACCACTTCTGTTCCCACTGAAGCAAAGGCTTACTTCAGATCGATGAAAGTGAGACAAAGTGGTTGTTGAGAATGACAAGGAATAAACTACATCGTTCTAATTCACTTAAGTGTTTAAACAGTGTGGTGATAATGGGAAAGAACCGCTATACATATACATCTCTTCTATGCATACCACAGATATGACTGGAGAGTTCGAACTAAATTATGCACTGATCTGAGAAATGGGAATCTGAACTACACTAATATAAAAAAAATAATCAAGAACTATCAATGAAATGAGATCGCATGCAACAAGCAGCTTTATTTTTGAACAATTACTCATTGTTTTCCAATTTTCAGCCATAACGTTTATGAAAACTGAAAGAAGTAGAAGCTGAATTCGATTGAAATGTTGGTAAGCATAGAGCTGTATGACAGAGCTTTTGAATATAGCCTTTTCATGAATACTTGGTTTTTTCCTTTCAAAGTATGGATTATGAATGGAACAATTACGCTATTTCTGATAAAGATAACCTTACTGAGGTCTGTTTTATCATACCTGACTATTTATCGACACAGAAATCCCACATGTTGATCAAAAAGGTATATTTCTCGTTAGAGAACCACTATATTTCCTTGGAGCGCGTATTGGCGGCTCTTTTCGCAGCCGTCTGAGCCGCTCGCCAGCCGAAAATGACACCGTCCGCAAAGGGATATAGTGAAGTTTCGAGTCTAAGGAAACTTCACTGCTAAGAAAAGTTCGAGTATTAGTGGAGAATGAAGATTTTATAGGGAGAACACTCAGTTGCCCTAAATTTTCCCACATTTTATTAGAAATTGTGAGAAGTGCGGTCATCTTCGGGAAGCGCTCGTGTTTCCTTACCTTTTTATCGAATACCCTTTTCTCTCGACTTTAGTATTCATTTTATAGCACGGAAAATGTAGATTTCAATGCGAAGCTTTGTTTTTGGAAAGGCCTTTATAGTACACTGTAATACTGAAAATAGAGTTACGCTCTGTTTTTGAACAAGGAAGCTCGTTGTTCAAATCCACCACGGATTGATTGCAATTACCAGTAAGTGCAAAATTTAGAGAAATGTTATCGTTACGAAAGGCTTGAATAATACTGTAAGCTATTCTACAAACGCGAAAATTACTTCGTCGCTTCAAAACTGATTATTGATCACTAAATTAAATTGGTTTCAATGTTATGAGCAGCCGCGTTGTGATTGACTGGTTATGAAAAGATCAAGATTTTACTTACAGGAATGCGCGTATTGCAAGGGCATCGGTAAGCCTTTTGTTGGTCACAGTAACAGATCTTGTCCTGTTCTTTTTTCGATGAGACCCTGTTCACTGTGTGGTGCTGACGGATACGACAATCATACTCGCTCGTAAGTTTCGACTCTCCGATCTCTTTCACACCTTGCAGGATCTCTCTGTGTTCAAGTGGACTACTGTTTTTCCTCATAACTCTGACGTTTAACTTCACTGTAATTGGTAATCATTGTGCTGGTGATAACGAGTAGCAAAGAATGAGGAATGCATTTTTTTAATTAGTATATTTTCAGACATTGTCCATCTCAGCAGAAAATCATACTGGAGTTGAAAGAGGACTATCGACGTGCTGCTGAAATGAGAAAGGCAGAAAGATGTACATTAATATGAACTCCGCTACAAGATAATTGAAGGAGTTGTAGCTATATTGCTCGTGTATAGCTAAAGTCAGTTTCTTAGACTTGCAGAAAAAGCAAACTCATTTTTTCATTTACAGTTCCGTACAGTGATTTTACAGGGATTTCATGGACATGAAAGTAATCTTTACAACTTTTTGTGACTCAAATGAATAACAAACAAGCGTGTTCGTCTATCGTCTATTATTATGCGTGGAAGAAGTGTGTTATAAATCATCTGAGTCGATTTGAACCCCTCTGTCATTCATATATGAATTTTACTAATTTCAATTGGTGCAAATGTTGGCGATATATTGTTCGTTATTCGTTCTCATCACATAGTCTGAACTAATGCGAATAAGTGTTCTCCCGTCCTTACAATGAAAGGTGTCGTTTCTGCACATGTTACCGTCTAGCAAAAACGAACCAATATTGTTTTCAACATTTTTGCTACGAAATGAGCTAGATATAATAATTCGCGCACATCAAACTTAGTTTAGCTCTTCAAATAAGATATTTGTATCCTTGTTTAACCGAATTATATCTATTAGAATCTAGAGATTTTCTCGCCGTGAATTAACATTTCTATACTACTACCGTAGACATCTGATCTCCTATAGCTTACAAGTGGCTGTTCTTCATTAGTCTCCATTTATAAAAGTAAATCTCGGAATGTTTCTTCGCATGGAGACGGCAATACACCAGTCGTATAAGTCCGTGAAGTTCTCAGATTTCCACGCATGACACTTAGAGAAACGATTTGACAACAGAAATTGACATTGTCTAAGGCGTTTTGATTTTACTACTCAAAGCACTGAAACACATGTGATGATGAATTTTCTTTCGATAGCTATAAAACTACACTTTCATTAGAAAAACCAAATTGTCAGTAAAGCGCATCCGCGAGCGAGCGACAACGTCGCTTGTCAAGCGAAAAACTAACACGGTACCCAAAGGATACATCTTTATCATTTTCAATGTTTATTAGGTTCTTGTTGCACTCTCCAATACATGAATCAAGTCAATACCTTTGAACAGGCATAAGCAAGCGCATGACCAACCATGATGGGAACACGATCGACCTTCCACGAAGTTGACAATACATTCTACTATTCTAATTGTTACCCTAGAACGTTCGTTGTTGACGGACGGAGAGAGTTGGACAGAGCAATGGTGGTGTGGATGAGCACGCATTGTTTTGCTACGAGCATCGCGACCATTCGGCCAAAGTCCCCTTCCCCCAAATCTGCATTTTTTTAAAACGTAATTGCGGCCAATGCATCGTTGAACTGCGTCGTTCGATATTCGAATGTATTTTTGAATAAATAAGGTTGATTGATACATCACTTCAATGAGCATTTCTCACAGATGTTTTGTTGCGAATGGCATAATACCTGCTGTTTTGAATTTATTTTGAACTTAGTGAGGATAAATCCATTGATATCTCGTCCTACCAATACGAGATCTTCCAGACTGTGAATAAAGCGAAAGCGCCAAAACGTCAGCCATCGCGACTATTCGTATTGTATTGTCTATCTGGAGTGAATAAGTCATCATTCTAACTGCCTCGTATTTGCTGAATCAAAAAATTACGGAATCAATCGATCAATGTCGAGGTTAATCGATAGTCGGGCATGTTTAAAGTATGTTGGATGGTGCTTAAGTAGTGGCGATTTCAGACTATGAGTTCAAAATGTTTTGTAAACTAGCAGAGACAATTAACATCGACAACGCATTTGGCTCTAGAACCGGTAGCAAAGTACAGTGATTATTTAGAAATTTTTGTAGAGAATATTTTTTTTTAACCATGCAGAAATCGCAAATACTTTTGTTCCAACCTCATCAGAAGTCATGGGAAAAGCAATTATCGAAGCTGATCCTCTTAAGGCTATACGAGATGTTGCAGAAAAACCTAACGCCTATTATCCTACCAATTGCACCATTTGAAGCAAATTACGAAAGCAATTGAGATCTCATTACGGTCTGTGACCGCTATAACTGTTTCACAAACCATTACATAAGGAGTGATACTTGTAAACGGGTTATTGAATTTTTTTGCATGATTTTTCTAGTTAAATACAATTTGAATGAAATCGAAATATAAAAAAACTTCAAAACATAGGATAAGTGATTGAAAATAAAAGTTCTAGATATATCAAAGAGACAACTTTCTGGGCAACACTTTTAAATAGAAACGGAGGCAAAAAAGCAAAATCACCCCAAGTGAATTGTGGGCAATAATTCCGCTCACTGCATACCACGTTGAATAAAAATTCTACTATGATCAATCAGAGCAGGAAATGATGAGCGAGTGCTCAAAGTTGCGCTACAGAAAACTTCAAGACAGAATGTCTGACTGAAAGACGTGTGTCCAAATTTGTGTTGCAATAATTATAGGCTATCTGATAACAAACGCACCCTTAACTTTTTATGTGGAGCAGATGTTTGGTAAAGTAATGTTAGCATTCTTTAGTAGTTCTCTGATTGACATTATCATCTGACTAGATTCTAATTTAATACTCCAGAATTTCATTTAATTATATACCATCACGGTAGTTTCCAACTTTTTCAGGGTTTCGATCACAGTAAGAACCGGTGGGGTTCATCGTAAAAGTGTAAGTTTATACATTTTAAAGACTTGTGACAGCAGCAATAATTGCGTAATATCTTCAACACGGTGGCCATTTTATGCATAGGATTTAGGTGAGCTATGTATGCAGTATACTACTAGATTGTTAGACACGAGGACTGAAACATTTTAGGATATTGTACACGGGTAGGCCTAAGCCACACCCATTCACCATAATTTTGAGGTATCAAACGCTCATGCCTTCCTATATCTTACAACTTTCTTTTCCGCTATTACAGATAACGACTTTTTCTAATCTATCGTTATCTGGAGAGCGCATGTGGCGCAGTGGTTAGAGGTGCTGTGCGTCGCACACGAGGTCAGTGTTTCGATCTCGCGCTTATGGCTCACCAAGCCATCCATCCTTCCGGGGTCGGTAAATTGGCACCAGGCAGTTTCAGACTTGTCTGGGAGGATAAGCAGCACTGACTCGGTTCAGCGGGAGGCCACCGCGAGTCATTGTAAAGGCCAGATATGCATTCAATCACCTCAAACGGAATTAAAAATTGAAGTCGAATATGTGGCGCATCCCTCAGGAATTGATCAACGCCGAGAGCTTTATCCTTTATCCTTTTATCGTCATCTGGAAACTCCTATTTTGGCTACAGATTTATCCATCTCATCTTCAGCTCATAGAGAACTTCTATTGCAAAAGAGGACATAAATATCTGCAGAATTTGCTATAATACTAAAAAAATTACCTGATGGCCTTCATATACGTGCTCCTTCTCTCCATTCTAGAGTAAAATGCTGAAAGTAAAGATTCTTGTGAGTAGAATGCTCTTCTTATCGTTTTGCCACGCGCGACTTTTCGTTTAAACGCGGTAGAATCAGAGAGTATATATCAATGTCGTTGAAGCAGAGCGAGTGTGAGACTATCACCACTTCCTCAAAAAGAAAAAAATCATGCGATCTCAAATACTTTTTCCATCACAGCTTCCTCTATTGATTCATCAGCTGTTTTATACATCTACTAAATTTGGAAATTTCAGTGATAATATTCATATGGGCTTATCAAATCAAAGAAACATATCTCGGCAAGCTACTTCCATAAATATCGTTTATTTCTGTTTCATTCCAAAAATGATTGGTCGAAAATCTGGCAATTCTAGTCGTTTGTGAGCTTTGCTGTAAGGCACTGTTTCTGTCTCATATGTGCATCCAGGTGCAGCATAATTGGCGAGCTGCCTTTGCTTCGAGCCACCAAAACCTTAAACCATAAACGAGCTTGGCCTCCTAGGCTTGGTAGAGACTAGGCTATCTGCAAAGCACTGATCTATTTGTCGTCGCTACCCGGACTGATCCAAGAAACCACCACTCTGCACTGTTGAAGAAATTTAGCGATTAGAAATTTCAACTGTGGAAATTCTACTGTAAAAATTCTAACAATCGCGGCAAAAAACAATGGGAAATGCTCTGAGGTCCGCCAATTTCGTAAAGACGGATCGTTTAAGTCTCCAGGTCTGGAAGTAATTTTAGAAATAGCCAAATTAAAAGCTTAGATCCCGTTTCGAGGCAGTGAAGTCTAACGGAAGTCACAAAAGGTTATATAAAGTAATTGTAACAAATTTAATCGTTGCTGTCCTCCAAATGACGTTTCACGGTTCAATGTCCGTGTGTTCAATGTTCAATTCAATGTCAATGTGTTCAATGAGCTGACAAGAATGAGAAATTTAACGTGTGTGCTTATCTATTAACCAGATTCACTCAGGATTTTCAGCCCAGGTCCTCTCTTCTGTGACACTGTTGGCGACAACACATGAGCAGTCGTTTCTTCATGCAATGATAGATATTCGTTCGTTATCAGGTAGCGATATTTGAACAAAGAATATCCGCGGGATAAAAATTTTCCATTAAAAATTCCTAAGCATACTTTTTTTAAAAAGCTTTCTTGCACCGCTGTAGCAACAAAAATAAGATTATATCTCACGCGTGTCGCACATTATCTCTCTTACAACCCACAAGACAAAGCTCTTCCTTCAGACTTCTCTTGTTTATACCATAACTTAAGTTTCGCGATCTAACATTGTACTTTTTCATAGTAAGACGTTTTACTGCGCTGAAGCACGAAAAATAAAGAGCTTTATGTGCACTGTGCTTTCAAAACCACGCGTGCATTGCTTGTCGCTAGGACGCGTGACTGTAGATCAACCGCTCTCTGGCGTGGGATTTCTGGCATTGATTTTAGAATCTACTAATACATCTTAAGCGTTTCAAGAGGTCTGTTATGGCACCTATGTGGTGTTGAACACGTGTTTTGGCCTTGCAGCCTCATTAGCACGATGCCTTTTGGTTCGACCAATCCCTTACAATCAGACAGAACTCCTGAATATAAAGGAGTTGACGTCGAATTATTGAGAAAATCACCACATATCAGGCGATGAAATCTCTCAACATTGTAACGAACAGTCGATCGCTCTTGACTGGTAAACTTTAGAGGTACTCAATTTAGAATTTTTTCCTCAATCTAGGATAATTTCCTGTACACATTCATATGCTTTTCGTGGATGGGCTTAGGCTGCCTAGCTCTAGGCTTATCAGCGGCATCTTCAACGAAACAATAGAAAAGAAAAGCTCGAGCCGTCAACACGACATAAAAAAGCTTTTCTACAGTTTCATTGCGGAAATTCTGGAAGTTATTACGAAAATGGGAGAAAATTTCTGATTAGACAACGAAAACGCGCGATAACCAACGAAATCTAAAAAAATAAGAATGAAATCTTTAATCTTTCACCACTCAATTCTCTTAGATATATAAGTAACATAATGACACTGCGAAAAAAGCAGTGAAAATACTATAATTTCGAAGTATTAGTAATTATAATAGCTATCGGCTCAACTGGCTTTATTAAGCGGAATCGCATACCCGACCAAACTTGTCAAAGGTTGGTGGCTGATAGCTAACATTGAGATGTTGAAGAATGAGTGGTCGGGCAAATGTACCTCAGTGGTGTAGTGGTAGAGCACGAGTCCCCGGATAGGATGAAACGTGGGTTCGAATCCCGCCTGAGGCCGTGATTTTGTTCACCGCTCAATTCTCTTAGTTATATAAGTAACATAATAACACTGCGAAAAAAGCAATGAAAATACTGTAATTTTGAAATCTTTACTCAGTAATCATGATTGCTCCTCAAAAAGTGGTTAGATTTTCTATTCATGTAAACCATTACCAATTTCGTAAATATCTTTATCGTATTGGGATGTGTGTCGCGTAGCAGTAAAAGGAGCAAGACAGACACACGCGGCCGTTGGTAGTGCCGTGCTGATGGTCAACCGAATCGTTCGAAATTAATAAGCTGATTCCACATTGATCTGAGAGTGGTAGTTTTGAGTTGACACAACGGAAGGCCACTGCGTCTTCATATAGCCCGAATTCGCATTTAGTCACTTTTACTGCTGAACTCTTTGACAACCAATCAATTACTACGTGGCTGATCATCGTATTGAAATCAGTGTTGATTTTCACTCAAGTACTCCGACTGATCAGTCTAAAAGATTTTTTTTGGTGCGGATTACAGTACTTGTAATATAAATGGTTTTTCTTCTTCTCAAAGGCTGTAGAATACAAGTCGAGCGCTTATTCTTGCACTCTTGATGATAGCTCAAATGTGCCGTTTCATGAGGCGTTTGTTGTTGACTGCCGGGAAGTGTTAAATGGTGAGGATCAGCCCCGCTCCGCACCTCCACGAGCATCACATCCACCCAGTGGAGTAGGACAACACAGGGATCCAATGACTACTGAGCAGTCACTGATGTATGAAACGCTTTCTCATCTATTTCAATAAAAAATAGTCTGTTTTCATGCTAATCAGACATCCTTACGCAGCCCGTACAAGATTAGCTCGCTCATGGCAAACCAATATTTTAACAAAGAAACTTGGCCGGCTAACACTTCTTCAAACGTGCAGTGTTTCACTTCACTATGTTCGACTCGGTGCGATTACAGAGACTTATTTGCCACGGATCTCCCCCTCCAAGGGATACCGCCCGGTTTGCCGCGACGGCACGTGGCGCGTCGTCAGGTGGCGGATAGGGGAAAAACGCGAACCAAAAGCGACCGTGTGCTTTTCAGATCTGACAAATAGTATTTCTACGAGTCAAATCGGCTAAAAGCCGGCAATCAAGTGGCTGGGAAGTACATGGGTGGTGGATAGGAGTCGCCTTTAACAAATAAGATCCTTCCGCTCCTCCGAGAGAGACTGACAAGCTACTCGTGAGTACCCAGCCCCTAGTCCACAGCTTAGTAAGCTAAACGTTGGGTATCAGAATATCAAAAACAGTAACAGTCATGAGCCTCATTCCCCTGACCCCGAAAGAGCCTTCGGTACGGCAGCGCCACGTAGGACGAGTACGGAGAGGCTGCTAAAATCTCAGGGCCAAACTAGGTTGCTAGGATCGAAACAGGCTAAAATGACCATCTGTACCTAGAATGAACGAACACTTGCTCACGAATCTACGTAGAAGATCTATTGATTCAATCAAGAAGCATAAGGTACGACATCACTGCGTGGCTGAGACGAGATGACGCCATCCTTTTCACGCTGTCTATAACACCGGAGAACTGCTTTCTGGAACATTCGATCGCAGAGGAGTTGACTGCGCTGGCGTACTGTCAAATCGAAATTTGACTGTGAACATCAATTCATTTGTACAGCTAACAACTCGTATAGGGCGATAGCAAATGAAGCGATGTGGTTCAGTGCCGACTTTGATCATCTTCGTTGGTAACGCACGAATATCAAGCTATGACGAAGAGGAAGTCGAAGAGTTTCATATAAACCTTAAGAAATTCTCTAAAAAAGGCCATATATACATCAAGGTCATTGTTGGAGATTCTATTGCGAAAACTAGACCCAAAAGCTCGTCTGAAGCACGTCACATTGGGGCCCACGGACTAGAATGGAATGAACAGGGTGATAGGCTATCTGAGTTTGTCATGGCAACCCAAACAATTCATGGTACTCACAATTCCAAATCCTCACTCTCAACGGTAGATGTGGGAGCCTCCCAGTGGAGAGTACCATAACGAAGTAGACCACATCTCAGTTAATCGAAAGTTTTTCCTGACCGATGTCGCTGTTGTTCCTAAATTCTGCATGGGATCACATAATCGCCTCTTTCGCGCAATGTTCCGTTTTTATCGGAAAGGAAAGAAAGCCGCCAGATTTAGATAACGAAGTTGCAAACTATCATAAACTGGCATGTATCTAAATCATTAGTCAGCTCTTGGGAAGATACCGCTGTCGGCAACATCGACGAAGATTACGACCGGCTCGTTGAATGTCTTCACGTTAGCACTATGAAAACCGAGAATTTTAAAGTCACGAAGAGACGCTTGTCTCCGCAGACGCTCGAGCTGATAAGCTAACGTGGAATAGCACTAGCTACATGCAACCGAAACCTCACGTCCAAACTTTCGAAATGCTGCAGAGAAGCGATAAAGCAAGACTTCGGCAGGCGCTGCGGAAGCTGGGAAGAGCGTTCGTAAAGCCCAGCGAGGTTTAGCCAGTGATAAGACCAAAATGGATTGCGCTCCGTTGTCTTGACGGAGCACTTACATTTTTCAGAAGGGCAATGGAGAAGAAACCTGTGGTCGCTACGTAAGCAAGATGAAAGATCACTTGGCGTTAATGAAAGCGCAGTCGAAAGGTCGATGCTAGGAGTATCCTGTTTCTCGCAAATGAGAGAAAGGATTCGAAGTTCCGACCTACGTCAACAACCGAAGATCAGAGACGCCGTTCTGCACACTAGGATATTGAACATAAGGGGGCTGGACACATGATGCGCTTCAGCAAGAACCGATGGACGAGAGCCTACCGACTGGATTCCTTAAGACATCAAGCGCTCTACAGGAAGGCCACTGACCCATTGGTCCGATTTCTTCACGAAAAGACTAGAGCAAAGATAAGATGCTCAACGAATTCCTAGAGCGTGGAGGATTCCTAGAGCACGTTGCCCTTAACAAAGACATACTAATCTTATTTGACTGCATCACGGAACAAAGCATAGAACGCTATTTTCAAGCAAGTCATTTTGAGACAGGTGCATTTTGTTAGTTGCACAGCAAAAATCGTTTTAGCTGAACCACTAAATAAGAGGCAGAGATGCCAAGATTTTAGCAAAATTTGGAAATCGGTTATGCGATCAGTCCTAATTAGGACTAATGTATTACCAATATATCCACTTGTGCTCTTGCTTTCGCTTTCCTCCAGCCTCCTTTTAACTACTTGTGCGATCTGTAGCCAACAGCAAACGAATTGATCTAGGAGCATAAATAGGCCATGAACCCAATCAAGATTAGAATGCATGCGATGTGCAATGATTGACATCCACTTACTGCGTATTCTTTTCTTCATGACAGGGTAGTCTGCTCGTGTTTTGTCTTCCTCTCAAGCTCTACTTTCTATGTGATGAAAATTATGTGCGCTCCTGGTAGAGAGAGTCACGGGTTTGAAGCTTCCTTAAGCTTAAGAGTATGCTGATATCGCTTTAGGCTGTATTTTTCATTATGCATTGCCATGAGAAAGGCTAGGCAGTATTAAAATTAGGGATATCGGATGGAATTCTTCAAGCTCAGTTATTCATTGTCATCAAATGTGCTCATCATATTACTCATATCGAGTCATAAAACGCCAAAAAGCGCACCAATTTTTCTTTGGTGAAATTACCTAAATTCTCCTCAGTGGACCTACTTTGAAAACGATTTTTTCAGATATTATTGGCGCATTATCTGCGTTCCTCAATACAACATTCATATGGAAATACGAGGATAAGAACGAAGCAGTTGTTTGCAAAGCATTCCAACATACTTTAGGGGCATGGGTGCCACAAACTTCTTTGCTAAGTTTGTACTGTCTCCATAGAAGAAGTGACTCAAAATTCAATGTTATTACGTGTTTCACTAGGCTAAAATTACAACAAGCGTGTAATCAGCGAAGGTAGCGATTGTCTCCACTAATTCCTACTACGATTATTATATTACAATGAATTGGAGCTCTTAGTGCAACAAAGAAAAAATGAATTCAGCGATTGCATGGCTCAAACTTCAACCTGTAATCGTTCTGTTTTCGTAAATTAAAGCTTAATAAAAATTTCTAGAAGGGAATTTTGCACACATTGAGAGCAATTCAACCCAATCTTGACAGTGTGAGCTAAAAACGTACTTATGAGCGTTCGAAAATTATTCAGGCTTACATTTTTACACTTGCACAGATTTTGATTCGAGTCGATTTCCACTCGAATGTGGTCGCGTTCAAACCGGCTGGCGTGAATTAATTTTGATCGAGAGCATTTGCGCTAAAAAATCCTTTTTGGGCTTCAGATGCAGAAAATAATTAATGTTGAAGTTTTGGCTTCTTTGAAGCGCTACACTTCGAAAGTATACATGGTGAAGAGCACATGGGAGAATTGTTGAAACCATATGGGGAAGTGTCTTCCGAGTCGGCTTTAGCTTTAAAGTCCGATTATTTAAAGTGTTTTATCCCTGCGATGAAGAAGAGCATTGGCTGTGGTGGTCACAGAATTAATACTTTTCAGAAAAACAGCATATCGGACTACGTTCAGACTAATATCGAAAATTGATTGCTCTTCGTGTACATACTTTTTTGTGATTAGTAGCAACTCCACTTCTTGAGTCTGTTTCTTACAGTAGGTTTCACCGAGCTATTATTTCAGCAGATGAAAGCTTATCACTTCTCATCACACATGCTGGAAAGACTCCAGTGCTTGAGGCTCTATCCTTTGGGAAACCGATGGTAGCAATTCCTCTTTTTCTTGATCAGATGTCAAATGTCAAAAACATGGAGAGAAGAGGATTGGCTGTGGTGGTCGACAAACACCATCTGAACTTGAAAGCGGTGATACGCAATGTTTTAGAAGATGGGTGAGCGGCATATGGCAATTATTCTTCTTCACTCCAATCTCTAGTGTGATGTGAGGTGGTTACAGTCCACTAAATGAGATACATGTTTAAATTAGGGCATGCACCGCGGCCGAATGGTTGTGATGCTAGCCGCAGCGCGCGTAGAGCCAAGCCCCACCCACCCCCCGCTCCCCAACACTCTCCGGCAGTCAACAAGATTGCCCTATGGAATGCCACAACCAGGCTATGCTCGGGATTACAAGAAAGCATGCTCGGCCAGTATTCTACGTCAGTCAAGAAGAAGACGAAAACGTATCGAATGCTAAAAGTGCTGGGATCCACACAATAAAATGTGATGACGGATCGTCTAAATAAATAAACAAATAGAAGTTTGGGGTATATATGTGTATACGACTTCACCTTTTCACGTTCTTACTGCCGAATTATTCTGTCATAAGCGCTCAATGCATATCTGAAATTTCAAATGTCAAATAATAAATGGAAACTACAATATCTGCATTATAGCAGATGCGCGCGTAAATCAGTAACAATCGCTAGATTCCTTCGAGATCGGTCTGCTGCCGCTGGTGACGAAATTTCTCGCTGGGTGAAGATGGTGGCCGAGTAGTGACAAATGGATTGTCTAGTACTGCAATCCAGAGACAAGTCATTCAATCAGTACTGTTGCGTAGATGTGGTCACTCTATTGGTCCAGGTGGCCTCATATCATACATAGTTTTTCATGCCGTGAAGTTTAGTTCCAGACGAATCTTTACACTATTGTTCAAGCAGAATGTTAATTAGATTACTTTTTACTTTGAGTGTGATTTTACTGAATCTCATTAGTGCTTGCTTTTCTAGTTAGGGTGCTTCCTTTATATTCATGGTGTTTTCTCCTAGTTATTGTAACCAATGTGTCACAAAAAATGCTAATAATCTGTTTCAAAATTAAGTGAACTCACTATCTTCACTGCTGTTTTAGCACTAGTATGATGTCATCAAGACCACTGAAGAGAATAGGTGCGCGAAAATTCGACCTTAGCTGTGAGTTGAACCCACGTTCCACCCATACTGAGATGCGTTATATCACTTCTCAACCGAAGCAACCGCTTCGTTGCCACTCCTTTTTTGATCTATCCTATCGCAAGTTTAGCAGCCAATCTTCAGGGGGTTTGGTCGGGTCGAATAAGCACACGTCGGCATTCAACCTGGCCAAACTAACAGCCTTCGAAATGAATAACCTATTTCGATTTCACCTTAGCTGGGTTTGATGCCGATAATGTGATTTAGTTACTTTACTTCATTTGCCTTCAAGTGAGCTTTTCGGCAAATGCTGATCTATTCACTATCCTTGGTTATTTCTTTCGTCGCTGGGTTAACACATTTGCTTTGGTGCTTAATCACATTTTATACTGAAAGCATTGCTATTATTTGCATAGTTTTTAACAAGGTATTTGAGTGCTTCCTCATCCATGATCAAACTGGTGGCCTTGATTGCTATTCGAGTGGAGTCTAGAGAAGGTAGATGTATCAATATCGTGCCACCACGCTATAATGGGTGGCACATAGGCGCGTAGAATTCAATTTCAACCTTCAGGAGGTCGATCGATATCCCATTGTCGTCGGTTATACGCTAGTTTGAATCGGCTCGAAGATATTGGGTTCATTCACAATCTGGATGGACCAATGCCAAGTTAGTTGGAGTTAAATGATTTCATTTTCCAAGCCTTATCAATTTTAAAGTCGGCAGTGGGTTGAAAATGTGATTCAGACGAATTCTTTTGATAACGGTTGACTTCTCGTGTGCAGGCCACGCGGTCATCGGTTAGCGATCATGCTTCATTGACAATTTTATAAAGTTGGAATTTTCAGTTTTATCAGAAAAAAGGTCGTCGTCATATCTGGCTTCAGTATATTGAATTATAGGTTGAAATATTCCAAACAATATCAGTTTTTCAAGCACTGTCGAGGATTTTTCGTCAAAGTGCAAGTGAAAAATCTAAGAACTTAACGGATCTGAATCAAATTTTGGTGTTCCGCCGTACTTATTTTGAGAAACTTTTTGAAATAAAATTTTATGAACGGAGAATAATGAAGAACAAGCACTCTTAAGTTAGTGAAGATCAAATAACAATGGTGATACTGTAGAGAATGTAAATCATCTCAGAGAGAAAACCTAAAGACTTGGTTGGTGCACTTGAATTATTGAAGTACTTTACGGATATCTTTCAGTAGCAGTTGAGGTAACATACGCTTGGACTTGAACGTTCTACATGGCCCAATTCGTTGCGAATGTATTGGAAACAACAGCGAAATTAGCAATCGTTGCAAGCGAACGAAGATCTTTTATTCACATTACCTCAAACTCTGTGAAGAGAGTGAACAACGAGCAAGATATTTCTAATAATTGCATCTAACTGAAATTGATAAGGAACCACATGTGAATTACAAAGAAGCTCCAGTCCACTCGAATTATCTCATAAATTATTCTATGCAAAATTATCGATGAGCAAGCCTATTTATTTCTTAATCATGCCAGAGAAAGTAGTACTGATTCCTTTTATGGTTATGACATCTCTACAATATGGCTGTGTAAGACTGTACATGGAAAAAGTCAAAGGACTAAATTTAGTTGAGTTACAGAAACACACGAAGAATATAGCTACAGCGTCTTTGAAAATTTCATATCGGAGCTCATTTTAGCATATCTTTCTGCATGCCTCATCTCAGCGGTACGTCTAAAGTCTTCTGTTAGCTCTAGTATGATTTTTTTACCTGGACGAGCAATACCTAAAAAACCTGTGATCGAAGAAGGTTTGTTCGACAGCCTTACATCAGCACAATGATTACCAGTTACTGTAGGGTTAAAATTCACAGTGGTCGTGAGGAAAAGTTTTCAATTTGAAAGCATAGAGAAGCTCTACAAGGTCTGGAACGGATTGAAAAGCTTAAACTTGCGAGCGAGTGTGATCGTCGTATCCGTCTGAGCCACACAGTAAATAGGGCCCTTTTAAAGAAAGGACAAGGCGAGATACCTTAATGAGCTTACCGACGCCTTTGCAATACGCGCATTTCTGCAAGCAAGTATATTTATAATTCTTGATCACCCAAAAACAACCTGGCGATTCATCGCATTTAACCCGTGATCATTCGAAAGCTTAAATCTGTGCAATTCCAAAAACCTGTTTAGCTTTGAAAAACTTTTTATTACGTTGTAACGACGAAAATAAAATTATTTTTCACACTCAATTTTCTTCATTTTCCCAGCTGGGGCCGCTATATGACTTTTCACTAAAGTTTGGATACACAATGGATAGCCCAAATCTGATATTGGAGTTGGTTTTCTGAAAGATATCCATATGAGGCGGCAAAAGCAAAATTAAGACCACATTTCACGTCTTAAAATGCTACCTGCCGCTCGCACGTCATAGGTGGTTTATTGGTAATTATAGGTGAAGTTTATAACTTACAGTGCCTTATCATCACATAAAGGATGGATATTACGAATGAACTCTCTACGAAGATTTTTTGATGCAAAGAGTGACTACTCCTCTTGAGATCCTTCATTTTTCAGCTGTAATACTACATCCTTATACAAATATAAACTTTCAACCTCTATTGAGCAAGTGTATCGCCTGTCATGTGAGAACGTAGCTTGAAAGCGCATCTTTCACAACTAAACATCTCTAATCGAGGTTTATGTGGAGGTACTTCTCATATGTAGCTTGATTGAGCGTTAGAAGAGCGCGCGCCCATCATTGCGCGTGATGCGTTACTGCCCCATCAGCACCCATGCTCGGAAAAACGTATTTTTCGCTCTTTCTAAACATTTTAGTTGTTATACGACAGCTTAAATCTAGAAAAATTGGAAGATGTGCTCAATTTTTGGAAAAGTTGTGTATTACACTGTAGCAGGAAAAAGAATATGTTATTTAGAACTTCTGCATCTTTCGATGTGCAACGCTTTTTCTCGAAAATCAGCAACTTTTTATAATCACAAATCTCGGCAAATTTAGCTCAAAAACTTCAAGAATATGCTTAGTGTTTGAGGGATGCTTCCTAATCGTCGTTACAGCTAAAAGAACATTGAGCTTTGCATGGGCGCGCAGCGGGCGCCACATGTAAATTGCCATAAGTCCATGCGGTGAAAAAAATCCTCAATGAAATAACAACAGTTGCTGCCGTTTCAACGCATAATGCGGCAGAACGCTGTCGAGTTACGCGGTAGATCAGGTTATTTTCTTCCTAGCAAGTCACTGCTGTTACTTGCCTTCACATTTTACTCAGTATAAACCTTTTCGGCGACTTTTCTTACCAGCCAACTCACGGAGCGGGGTAACGGGGCCGGGGTGGAACGACCGATCGCGTTTGAAATATTGTTATTCGGTTTGGGATTTTCCACCGCATCGGCAGCAGTTTCTAATAAAAACGTAGATTTTGATCGTGCTTCCAGCGATTTATACGCGTGATAAAAGTAGAGGCGAAAGGCCAATGAGAAAATGAAATTTCATTCTGTATGCTACATAAAAGGGTGATCTCAAAAACCGGCAACGAATAGTTGTAGTTGAGGATTTGAGCTTTCTAATGACCACTAACACTTCTAAGAGAAGATATTGAACAGCGATCGAGATCGTTTTAAAAATTTGGCGCTGTCTAACACATAAGTACCGAAAAATTCATTTCACCTTTACAGCATAATATAGAAACCATTTTATAGATAAAACACACCTATTAAATTCACGGTTTTCAAACTGTCGAACGATTACTAAAGCCTCGAAAAGGAATAAAAAATACCTTATTTGAATATGGGTGCGGATGGGAGAGAAACCCGAGATTACTTCTCTGGAGACACATATTTCTGACCAACAGTTTGCGTAATGCAGATTTTCTACGGATGATTGATATAAACTAAATTACAGTGAGAGTTATCGATGAACTGATATCGAAAACAGCATGCATTACCATTTTTGTTGTAAATTGCTCATTGTTTTCAGTTATTATTCACTATGATGGCACTTGCGTCTTGTGTAAAACTATGGTAGGTCAAAACTAAAGTTTTTTTTACCGTGTTATTTTCCATAGAACTCGATGCGGTTGACTAATTGTCGAATTCAGCATTATTCCGTAATAAACCAACGTTTTCTCTATACAAGACGCATATATCTAAACCAAAATCATATGAGCGAAAAAAGAAAATCTCTTCATATCTTTCATACAAATTCCTTTGATGATATCGTTAATATATCATACCTTTCGTCCAAGTGTTTTGTTAAGACTACGCTCAAATTTCCATATGCCAGACGACCACATTTTGAGCCACGCATGTGGTCAATTACATACGGCTGACTTTTAGAGCCCGATACACGTGTTTCGACCTTGGACCTTGAACTCGACCTCAACTGCTTTATTGAAATCGTTGTTCTCTTGTTTAGCTCACAAAGTGGAAAAATGGATGGAAGGGAGTTCAAGGGGATTAAAAGTGATTTGAAGATTTGTCATTACCGTATCTGCGCACGCTAGAGTGAACAATCTAAGAAATTAGTCGCTGCTTCATTCAAATGAAATGAATTGCCAAGTTGGCTCGGGTATCGTGATTAGATTATAACTTGCAGTAATGCGCATATTGCAAGGCGTCGATAAGCTATCTAAGACATCTTTCCCTGTCCCTTCTCTAATGGGACCCTATTTACTGTGCTGACGAATACGGCAAGCTTGTAAGTTTAAAGTTTCCGATCCGTTCCAGATTTTGTAGAGGTTCTCTATGCATTCAAATAGAAAACTTTTCCCTAAGACCACTGTGGCTTTTAGCCTTACAGTAATTGGTAATCATTGTGCTGATGTTAAGTAATAACAACGGCTGTAGAAAAAACTTTCTTTGATCACAGTTTTTTTTTCAGGCACTGTTCGTCCTGGCAGAAAACAATACTCGAGCTGAAAGAGGACTTTAGACGTGCCGCTGAAATGAGGCATGCAGGAAGATATGCTAAAATGAGCTCCGATATGAAATGTTCGAAGATGTTGTAGCTATATTCCTTATGTGCTTCTGTAAATCTCAACAAAATTTAGTCCCTTGGCTTCCAGAAAATGGCAACTCTGTTTTCCATGAACGGTCTTACACAGCCATATTGTGAAGATGTCATAACTATGAAAGGAACCAGTACTACTTTCTCTGACATGATTATCAAATAAACAGGCTTGCCCCTCTATAACTTTGCATAGGCTAGCTGTGTATAAGAAAATTTGAATGGTTCTGAGCTCTCTTGTAATTTACATGTTGTTCTCAAAACAATTTCAGTTTGGTGCATATATTGAAAATATCCTGCTCGTTCCTTTCACAGAGTTTAAGGTGATGTGAATAAAAGTTCTTCGGTTTGCAACGATTGCTAATTTGGCTGTCGTTTCCAACACATTCGCTACGAAATGAGCTATGTACAACTCGTACACGTCCAGATATATGTTAGCCCAGCAG
This sequence comes from Parelaphostrongylus tenuis, assembly GCA_019055375.1. Lineage (NCBI taxonomy): Eukaryota > Metazoa > Nematoda > Chromadorea > Rhabditida > Metastrongylidae > Parelaphostrongylus > Parelaphostrongylus tenuis. The sequence goes on along the minus strand of JAHQIW010004222.1, from coordinate 62,388 downwards.
CTCTAAGAGATATTTTAACTCCGTATAGTATTTCATTGATTCAAATGCACCAACCAAAGCCGAGAGATTCTTTCTAGGATGATTTACGTTTTCTACACTATTACCACTGATATTTGATCTTCTGTAACTTCCAAGTGCTTGTTCTTCATTATTTCCAGTTCATAAAATCTTATTTCGAAAAATTTTCAAATTAATATGGCAGTACACCAAAGTTCCTACAAATCCGTGAAGTTCTTGGATTTTTACTTCTGCACTTTGAGGAAAAATCTCCGATAGCGTTGAAAAATTGCCATTGTGTGGAGCATTTCAGTCTTCTTCCTCAATACACTAAAGCAGATATGACGAAGATTTTTGTTGATGGATGAGGAAGCAATCAAATACCTTGTTAAATACTATGCAAATGATTGCAATGCTTTCAGTATGAAATGTGATTAAGCACCGCAGCAAATGTGTCAGCCCAGCGACGGTTGACGAAAGAAACTACTAGAGATAGCGAATAGATCAACATTTGGCAAAAAGCTGACTTGAACGCAAATGGAATAGTTGAACTGAATCACAATATCGGCATTAAACCCAGCTAACGTGAGAGCTATTGTATTGAAATAGGTTATTCTTTAACACGTTGGCAACGACGTTGAAATCCTGCTCGTCGAGCCGCGGCCGCGCCGCGCAGCCGCATACGCGGCGGCAGCAATGACGTTGGGTAGTTTTCTGATGAAATATTGATATTTATCGTTACTAAAAAAATTTCGTCCGCAGTAAATAATCAAATCTAAAAGAAGAGACATCAATGAAACTTACTGTGGTAAGAACAATTGCAATATTTCCTCCTAAAGCTTCAAATCTTGAGGGAAAAGGCAGATATGTAGTATAAGATGATCGTTCGAACTGTTACTGAACATCCTTATGTTATCCTGTATATATTCATTCATATTTTGGTCATATTCATCATTTATTAACTATATCGACAACAACTCATCTTTATACAAAACCACAAATGATTTTCATATGAATGAAAAGAAAATGAATGAATATACATTAAACTTCTTATGTGCGTGAGAACAAGTGGCGACTCATGACGCTAAGAGCACTAATTCCTGTACCTTACGTATTTCTTTCCAGTAAATTTTTCTCAAGACAATTTTTTGTGCCTCCTCTAGTTCCCATTTTCACGATTCACCTCAACAAGATCATGCAGGTGGTTTACGAAGTTCACCAACTCATGAGAGACATGGGCCGCCCTGTCCTTTCGGATGAAAAGACACAACGATTGAAGAAACGAAGATATTCTTGGGCTTGTGCCTCAAAATGGCCATTATACGATTGCCAAGGCTCTACGATTACTGGAGCAATAGCCCTTATCCTTCTGGAGTCTCCGTAGCGTTGCATCTTATGTCGCGGTATCGCTTCTTCGAGAACATGGACCACTTGCATGTAAGTAACAATATGGGTCACGATGTGAATGACAAGTTATACAGAATAAGAAAATAAGACCAATGTGGAACTTGTCAGTAAGAATTTTAAGGACTCATTCAAACCATGGGGAGACGTGCGTATCAATGAGTCGATGGTGCCATCCAGAGGACGAATTAAATTCCGCCTGTATGCACCTTGCAAAAGGAACACATGTGGATTAAAGCTATTCAAACTTTGTAGGAAGGCAGGTACACCTACATAACGATGGTGTACATAGGTGCTGGCACAAAGTGTACACCGAGCGAGCAACTTGCATATCTGTGGTAAAGGATCTAATGAAGGATCTTCTGAATGAAAGAAGGCACCTCATTGCCGATAACTAGTATTCCTGCGTCGCCCTAGCTGAGAGTCTGTTGCAAAACAATACATACTTTATTGGAACATGCAGAAAGAGCAAGAAAGGCTTGTCTAAGGAGGTCATGGAGGGAATCTACGCAAGGGGGAGTGGAAAGCTATGCAGAGTCAAAATGGCGTAATGGTTCTGCCATTCAAGGATAGAAGAAACGTCACAGTGCTTTCAACATCTCACGGCACTGCCAAAAATCCCTGCGCGGACAAGTTTGAAGTCGTCAAGAAGTACAACAGGAAAAAGTCGCCGGTGGACCAGACTGACCAGGTAACTGCCATATCACCAATCCTCAGGAGGACTAATGAATGGTGAGAGCATTTCGCTCGTTCTTAGCTTCGTGATTTCGTCAGAAAAGATTTTGAATAATTAGACGCTGTTTCTACTGAAAGTACTTTTATAGAAATCTCTCTGACAATGAACTATCTTTCCAATCAATAAACTTTGCATACATTCAAGTTTATTTCTAGGAAAGATAGTAAAAAACTTCATTGTGAAGTTGTAACAATGCACTGTGAGGGCGAAACGTCAATTTTATCCTTCAGTATAACGTGGTAACGCGGTTCTTTTAGGAATCAGGTTTACTATCAAAGCGGCGTTATTCAGGTTATCGAATGACTAATAAAAACATCAATAAATCAAGAAAAATGCTACATGAAATAAGAAAGAATGTTTTTCCTTGTAGAAAACGGCTTTTTCGTTGAAACAAAGAAGATTTTCTTAACACATGAGCTTTCTCTTCACTAGGAACCATTTATAGGGGCCTTTTTCATAACGTTTCTTTATTTTGCATCAGAATTATTATTCTGTATCGATAAATATCTTGGAATCAAAGTTTTACTTTGTAATTCCAAGAAACACCTTGTGAAGTTGATAAGAAACGAAGTTTGATTTTAGAACGTGTCCTTTTTCGTAGTAGAACGGGCTATAGAAGTTATTGACTAAGCAAACATAGTGGGAGATAGAAAAGCATGCGTAAAAAAGGCAGAATTGAAGTTATATAACAGCTGAAAATAAGTTCCTTTTCACAATAATTGCTTTTCCCGTCAAAAACTTGAATGATTTTTGGATATATGGGTATTTTCTTGGAACATAAAACTTTTAACGAAGTATCTTCTGCTATATTTCATCATTTCGTTACGATAATATCTCCTCAGTACCTCAGATTATCAGAGAAACTACCATATTTCCATCGCAAAGCTGGTAGTACAGACTCCGCTCCGTCGCACCGCGGCGTCTCTCGTTGCCAACGTGTTAAAAGACTGTTAACTTAGCTAGGTTTAATGCCGATGTGTGCTTACCTGTCCCGACCAAACCCGTTGAAGGTTGGCTGCAAAAATCTACGATAGAATAGATCGAAGAAAGAGTGGTAGCGAAGCGGTTGCCTTGGTGGTGTAGTGATACAACGAGCCTCAATATGGGTAAAACGTGGGTTCAACTCACAAATAAGGTCAAATTTTTGCGTACCTGTTCTCTTCGGTGGTCTTAATGACAACGTACTAGTGCTAAAACAGCAGTAAAGATAATGAATTCAACTAATTCTGAAACAGTTTATTAGCACTTTTCGTAACACATTGGTTGCAATACCCATTGGCCGACGCCATGAGAAAAATGAGTGAAAAATGGAAAAAAATAGGGAGAAAAGCAAGCACTAATGAGATTCAGTGAAATCACGCAAAGTGAAGACTAATCTAATTCACTTTATGCTTGAGCAGTAGTGTAAATATTTGTCTCAAGATGAATGTCACAGCATAAAGCACTATGTATGATATGAGGGCCACCTGAACTAATAGATATGTGATCACATCTAAGCAGTAATACTGAATGAATAACATGTCTCTGGATTTCGGTATCATATGATCCATTTGTCCCTCCTCGGCCACTATCTTCACCCATCGAGAAATCTCCGCTCGAGCGGCAGCAGGCCGACCTCCAAGGAATCTAGCGATTGTAACTGATTTACGCGTGTATTTGCTATAATGCGGATAATGTAGTTTCCATTTATCATTTGACGTCTGATATTTCAGATTGCATTGAGCACTTATGGCAGAATAATTCGACACTAAAAAAAAAGGTGAAGTCGTATACACATATATACCCCAAACTTCTATTTTTTTTTTATTTATTTCCATGACCCGTCATCACAATTTTAGTTGTGCGGATTCCAGCACTTCAAGCATTCGTTTCTTTTTCGTCTCGTTCTTGAATAGTATAGAATACTGGTTGAGTAAGTCTACTTGCAATCTTAAAGATAGCCTGGTTGTGGCGTTCCATAGGGCGTTCTTGTTGATCGCCGGAGAGTGTTGGGGGAAGGGGTGGGGTGGAGCTCGGCCCCCCGATCGCTGCGGCGAGCATCATAGCCGCTCGGCCGCAGTGCTTGCCCAATTCAAACGTGCATTTGATTTAGTGGAGTATCAACTACCTTAATCACACTTGAGATCTAAGTGAGGAAGAAGAATAAAAGCCATATGCCGCTCACCCATCTTCTAAAACATTGCGTATCGCCGCTTTCAAGTTGTCGCAGTTCAGATGGTGTTTGTCGACCACCACAGCCAATCCTCTTCTCTCCACGTTTCTGGCGTTTGAAATCTGATCAGCAAACAGAGGAATAGCCACCATCGGTTTGCCAAAAGTTAGAGCCTTAAGCACTGAGTTCTTTCCAGCGTGTGTGATGAAAAGTGATAAGCGCTCATCTGCTGAAATAATCAAGCTTGTTAGGACCAACTGCAAGAAACCGGCTTAAGAAATAGAGTCGTTGTTAATCACAAAAATACGTAGAGAAAAAAAAATCAATTTTCGATATTAGTCTGAACGTAGTCCGATAAGCTGTTTTTCTGAGAAGTATTAATTCTGTGACCACCATAGCCAATGCTCTTTTTCATTGCAGGTATAAAACACTCTAAATAACCGGACTTCAAAGCTAAAGCCGACTCGAAAGAGACTTTACCAAATGGTATTATCAATTCTTCCATGTGTTATTCACCTTAAATACTTTCGAGGTGTAACGCTTTGAAGAAACCAAATCTCGGAAATTTCCAACGTTATTCCTTCCCTGCATCTGGAGTACAAGAGGTGATTTTCAGCGGTAATGCTTTCGATCAAAATTAATCCACGCCAGCCAGTTTGAACGCAACCACGCTCGAGAGGAAATCGACTCGAATCGAAATCTGTGTAGGTACAATAATGAAAGCCTGAACAATTTTTGAACGCGCATGAGTACTGTTTAACCTGCACTGTCACGAATGCGCTAAATTGTTTTGAATGCGTGCGAAATCGCATACAATTTTTTATTAGAGTTTCAATTTATAAAAATGGGACAATTACTGGTTAGAGTTTGAGCAGTGCAATTGACGAATTTATCTTTTCTTTCTTGCACTAAGAGCACTGTTTCTTTGCAATATAATAATCATAAGAGGAAATAGCGGAGGCAATCATAACTTTCGGTGATTACAGGCTTGTGGTAGTTTTAGCCTAGTGAAACACGTAATAATGTTAAATCTTGAGTACTTCTGCTATGGAAACAGTACAAACCTAGCAAGGAAGTTTGTGGCACCCATTCCATTAAATGTATATTGGTTTGCTTTTCAAACATAACTGTTCTGTTTTCATCCTCGTATTTCCATATGAATGTTGTATTCGGGAACGCAGATAATGCGCTTATAATGTCTGAACAAACCGTTTTCAAAATAGATTCACTAAGAAAAATTTAGGTAGCCATAAATAATAAATTGGTAAAACTTGTTCACGTTTTATAACTTGACATAAACGATAGGGTGAGCACTTCTGATGATAATGAATGATCCTAAAGAATTTCCATCTGGTATTCTGAATTCTAATCACTGCCTAGCCCTTCTCATTGCATTGTGTAATAAAAAATATACCCCAAAGAGATATTAGCAATCTCGTAGGCTTAGCTGAGCTTCAAATCGTGACTATCCCTACCAGTAGCACACGTGCTTTCCTTCATGTAAATGGTGGATCATGAGAGGAAGGCAAAACACAAGCAACATACCCTGCAGTGAAGAAAGGAATATGCAGTTGATCATTGCACTCACGACTGTTTCTTCAGCTTAACTGAGTTCATGGCTTATTTATGCATCAGGTCATTTCGTTTGCGGTTTGCTACAGATAGTACAGGTAGTAGCAAGAAAGAGGCTGGAGGAAAGCGAAAGCGATGAAACAGGTCGACATAATGGTAACAGGTTAGCCTGTATTAGGGCTAATCGCAGTTTCGAGAAGAATCCAAATTTCCAAGTTTTTCTCTAATTTTGCATCTTTGCCGCTTTTTTCATTGGCTCAGCTGAACATGATCTTTGTTTTGCAGCTATTAAAATGCACATTCTGTTTCACAACACCTTGCTTGAAATCAGCGTTCTGTGCTTTGTTCACTGATGCAGTCAAATAAGATTAGTATGTCTTTGTTAAGGGCAACGTTTCGGTAGCATCACAGTTTCAGAAGCTATGGCAGGTGTTGATAGACTTGTAAATCTTTCGTATCGCACCGAGTCGAACATAGTGGAGTGAATCACTGCACTCATGAAGGAGTGTCATCCGACTGCGTTTTATTGAAAATATGGATTTACCATAACCCAGATAATCTTGTACCGGCTGCAAAACGATGCGTGAAAACAGGCTATTTCTGATTGTTATAGATGAGGAAGCGTTTTATACAACACGGACTGCTCAGTAGTCATTTAATCCCCGTGCTCACTCACTTCATGGAGTGACTGTGATGCACGTGGCGGTGCAGCGCCGGCTTATGCTCACCCCTTAACACTTTCCTTCATCAAGAACGATCGCCCTATGAAAAGGCACATTTGGGCTACCTTTAAGGTTGCAGCGAGACGTGCTCAACTAGTGTTCTACGACGTTCGAGACGAAGTCGAAAGGCGAATCATACTAGAAGTATTGGGGAACTGCGCAAAAGAAGCTGGTAAACTGATTAATCGAAGTTCTTGTGTGAAAATCAACACTGATTTCAATACGTTGACCAGTCACGTAGTAGACTGGTTGTCAAAAGGTTCAGCAGTGGAAGTGGCTCAATACATATCAGGGCTTTAGAATTGTTTGCAGTGGCCTCCCTCTGTGTCCACTCAGAATTGTTACCCTCAGGCCATGTGGAAGCAGTTTACCGATTTTGGACGGAAGCTTTGGTTGACTAAGAGCGTGGGATTGAACCAACGGTCACGTGTGTCTGTCTTGCAAGCCTTCTCCTACTGCTACGCGACACACACGTCCCATTACGATATAGGATATGTACGAAATTGATAATGGCTTACATGAATAGAAAATCTAACCACTTTTTGAGGAACAATCATACTACAGATTGAAGATTCATCTTTATTTCTAGAGTCCTTTCCGTTATCGATCATGGATCTCTAGAACGGCAGTTTTTCTGAACAATGTATTTCCATTAGACACTAATCATTTTGAAGCTTGAGTCTCGCAGAGTACAAAAATATGCATGTATCTTTAAAAGGTCAATATATAGCGCGGTAGCACCAAAAACTTTTTTCACGCACGCCGCACGTTATAGCGCTATTTTCGCCATCTATTTGAAAATTTTCCCTCCTTTTCGTGATAATTTTTAGATTTTCTGCAATTAAACTCTAGGAAAGCCCTTCTTCTATAGTTTTGTCCCCTTAAGCTTTCTTTCTTTCCAATTTATTCTGCTAAAAATGACGCTAATAAGCCTAGACCTAAACAGCCTAAGCCTATGCACGAAAATCATATGAACGTATAGAGGAAAATTTGGAGTATCATAGTCATATGTTCTATCCAGTCTATTGCAGATTGGAGGGAAAATTCCAAATTCAGTTCACTTCACCATTCACATTTAGAAGTCATGAGCGGCCTACTGCTGGTCACTGCAATGTCGGAGTATTTTATCACCTAATGTGTGATGATTTTGTAAATTAGAAGTTAAATCCCTTGTAAGAAATAGGCTGCACCGAAAGGCGCCGTGTCATTGATGAGACTGCAAGGCCGAAGCGTGTCTAGCACCACACAGGTACCATAACAAGCCTCATGAAAAGCTGATATGTTATCAGATTTTGAATTCAATGCCAGAAGTCGCACGCCACAAAGCGGTTGATTTACCGGTCGCGCATCTTAGCAACAAGCAGTGCACGCATGTTTTTGCATGCACGATGCATGCACGAACCTGTTTTCCTCCGTGATACAGTACGGTAAAACTGTGTTCATGGAAAAGGACAATGTTGAGATCGCCGGAAATTACGCTACCGGATGATCAATAATAGTCTGCAAGAAGGGCTGTAGTATGGAGTATGAGCAATAATGCGCTACGTGTGTGAGATATAATTTTACTTTTATTGCTACAGCGTTGCAGGAAAGCCTTTTTAAATAGACAATTACTGTTGCAAAGTTTCCAAGACTTAGTCTTTTGAATGACTGCTAAAAAATTTAATGGAAAATCTTTGTCCAGCGGAAAATCTTGCTTCGAATATAGCTTCCTGATAACGAAAAATGTTTTCCATTGCAGTACAAATTGATTGTTCACTTACTGTCCTCGACAGTGTCGCAGAAACGAGCATCTGTGCTGCTAAACCCGAGTGAATATATACAATATATAAGCACAGACATTAGTTTTCGCATTCGTGTCAATTCGTAGCATTCAACGGTGAAACGTCATTTGGAGAAGAGTACTGCTTAGATCATCAGAGTTGTAACTAGTGTATACAAGTTTGTGTAACTTCTGTTTGGCTTTCCACTATCATAAAATGGGAACCTTGTGGTGTTATTAATATGTAATTACTTTCTCAAGCACTTGGATACTTGGGGACTTAAACTGTCCATCTTCGCGAATTTGGCGGCCCTCAGACAATAGTGCAGAGTGCTGACTTCCTGGAACTGGAACAATCCAAGTGGCAAGACGACAAACCTCCATGAAATTCTGTCAGTCGGCAGCTACTCGCAGTACTCAAGAGATCGGTGGCTTATAAATGGCTTATTCTCTATCCTGCTTAGAAAGCCAAACTCATTTATCGTTCAAGGTGTTGCTGGTGTAAAGCAAAGACAATAAGGCAATTATGCTGCATCTGAACGCACGCGTGAAACAGAAACAGTGCGCTACAGTAGAGCTCACGAAGGACTCGAATTGCTAGATTGGACTAATCATCTTTGGAGAAAAGCAAAAACAAGCGATATTTATGACAGTACTTTGTCAAAATTTATTTCTTCGATTTGATAAGTTTTGATGAACTTTATCACTGAATTTTTTAAAAAATCGGTAGTTCGATAAAACTTCTGATAATCAGTAGCGAAGTTATGGTGAGGAGAGCAAAGTTTCTTAGGATCGTATGTATGACACTTTCTTTTTGAAAAACTTGTGATATCTGCACCCACCTTGCTTCAGCGACATTGGCATGCTCTTTGACGTAGCAAGAGTGCCGAGAGAGAACAAAACGTTCCGACTTCGCCGATTGAGAATGTCACTAAGCTTCTGGAATTAAAGAGCATAACCCGGTCTTCAAAAAATCACTACTGAATATCACTTTCTGTGTGACGAACGAATATTCTGTTCCACGCCACTTTCAAGATAACTCACTTTTTTTGAATTGATTAAGATCCATTACTCGCCTCTGTAAAATGCTTTGTGGCTGTTCTCAAGTAACAGCTAGCGGACTGATGAAAAGCAAATTAGTAAGCATTGAGAAGGAAATTTACACTATACGAGTAGCAGAGTATTATGTTTCTTCTGCCAAATCAATGGCTAAGAAGACCTCGTGATAATTTGACTTTCAGATTTTTGAGAAGGCAAAACCATCTCATTGACTGCTTATTAACCTCGCTTCAAACATTCAGTATAGTTCGGGAGTGCATTTGGAGGTTTTCGAGGTCAGAATATCAGTGGCTTACGTACGTTCTGGCAGTATCGCCTGCTTCATCAGTGGCCCATGCCCCACACTGAACTACTTTATAACAGGGATGGGGTTAGGTTATTTATGGTGGTAACACGTGATATTTTGTTATGATCAATTTTTTCAGTCGTTGGATTACGGCTGGCTCTGAGGTACCAACTTTGAAAAGACTCTGTACATTCTCACAGACTATATTGAATGCTTATAGAGAGGTGTAAAATCAGTCGATAAGATGCATTTGCACATATTCACTACTAGCCGTAATCCAGCTGCTGAAAAAAAGTGGTGATGACACAATATCTTGTGCTATCACCATAAATACGTCTCTCCATCCCTGCTACATAGTATGGCTCAGTATGGGACGTCAGCCACTGATGAAGCGGGCGACACCTCCGAAACGTATATATGGCTGTGATTATCAACATTGAAGAAGCTCTAAACATTCTCACAGACTTTATTGTGGCTATGCCGTTAGAATCAATTAGTGTTGCATCAAACAAATCTTGTTTGCAATCCCGCCTTCTCTGAGCAAGAAAATAATGAATGTGAGAGACTTAAGGTCTCTAGTCAGAGTAGCACAGAGCACCTCATCCAAGGCTTTCGGCTCGTAGATTGCTGACCCGCCGATATACCGTATAATTCTTGGTATAGGACGTGGTGATTCCGTGAATTCGTTGGAGTTCATCAAGACTATTCCAGTTTGCTGCTGTAAACATACAAAACTCCCTTTACATCTCATCATTGAATCTAGTGCAACCCACCTTCATCAGATCTTGAAGATCCGGAAATCCTGGAGACACTCGGTTGGCCAACGCATGAAGTTGGCGCTGCCAAGAGATCAAGCGGTAGTGCATCTCAATAGTGAATTTGAAGTTGTCTAGCCGTTCCCAGAATGACATCTCATCGCTATACGATGTATAGAACCCTGAAATACTTTGATGGCGTGCCTATGCTATTTCAATATAAACTCATAAAGTAGCTGATTCTGAAACAGATTTTTGCTTCTAAAACGTCACGAGGCGAAAATCGATTGTAGTCAATCCTAATTTGTCTGATCGTTAATAATACTAGATCCTTCCTACTTTTTCAAGAATCTCTGCTATCAGAAGGCAAAAACATGATTCTGCAAAATTTAAACGACATTTTGGAAAAAGCTGATGTTTTACAATGAATAAATGAGTCCAATAATCGCTGCTGTCCTGAAAGTGTAGTTTTATGTTCTTTTTATAGATTACTCCGCAAGTAATGGAGAAATAGTGCCGTCCTAAGGTATGGTTGAATCGCTCCATAATATAGATATCAACGTTTGTAAATCAAGAATATTGTTGGTTTACAGAAACCATACCGACCAGGAATGTAACTTGGATTTCCAGGGAAACCAATCACTTGTTGCACGTATGGGGTGAAACCCAGTGAGGATATCACAACGGCCTTTTTTATCCCTATTATCTAAATATCATAGTGTAATCGATAGCGCCGTTACTGTTCAAAAGCGACCATGACAAAAAAAATCAAAAACTTAGCCAAATGATTGATTGTATGCACTCAACTCGAATAAAGCAACAGCCGACCACTCGACGAGTTCATAAACACCGACGTCAATGTGCATGGCACGAAGTTTATTGACCAATTCGACATCTTCGATTATTCCTAAATGTCAAGAACTTTTTTGTTATCCTAATGTACAGCATTATTCGTATTTGGAACTTTTTGACAGCACTAAAATAAGGCGCAGCCATTTCACTCTTTTGTCCACAACTCCTACCTTGACCAGCTCTTCTCATTATTGATTGAAACGTTTCCAAACATCCATACTTAAGCATCTTCCTTCAGTTAGAGGGGCTTTCCACAGGTGCGTACCTTGGACTCTGAACAATTTCCAGCGCATGATTTTTGGTGGTTCGTTTTTGATCGAGAGTTTTCAATAATAGCAAAATTATTTGCTTACTCGAGGTGTAACCACTCGTGAGTATCATAGTATTTCGACTTACAAGATATCAATCGGACCAGTGGCGATGTATGTGCAGCCGCATTCACATGCGGGTTTATAAGAGGTGAGACAATAGTCTAAAATGATATTATGAAGATTTTAAGTTCGTCGCATTCAAAGAACTTGGTGGGTTTTACTTTGCTTAAAAGTCCGACTTCCCACGAAAGAGAAGTCACTGTATTTAGGTCAATAAGGAGAGATAAGCCCCATAACATAAACAACGGAAACAATGTTGTTTGAAACTCAGATGAGAAGGTATCTTTGAAATTATCAGTTATAACAAATGAAGTAAACTCCGCTATCAAGTGGTTCATTAGAAACAATGGTGTGGAAAACTCTGTACGAATTATAGAGATCCAACAAAATATCTAGACGGTAAAGTCAACAGCCAAGCAAGTAAGCCTTTAGGGGCGCAGAAGGTATAAAAAACACAACGATGTTAGCTTTAATGTGGTTGTAGAAATACTACGGCAGGAATCAAAAACATCAGCGCGAAAAACTCTCGAAGCCTTTTAGATAGACAGTAAATGTCAAAAAATAAATGGGCGGGCGAGTACCTAAACATAACAAATAATATGGCACCTTATCACAAATTCATTTTCTAGTCTGAGTATGGCTCATTTTTCACAGTGTGCCACCTAAGACCGGTGACCTTCCCTATATAAGTATAAATAAGTTGGGATTTTTTGAAATGGCCAGACTGTTAGATTATTTCGAATTGGATTCCTGATGCATGCGAAATATTAATAGAGTAATCAGACATGATGAGATATGTTAGGTCAAGACTCTGACGAAGGCAGCATCGCCGAAACGTCAGCCATCAAATCTTGAGAAAGACGTAACAACCTTGTGCATGTTTCAATTAGGGAAAGGTTTGTTTTACGTTAAGGTCGGAAGCCAGTAATGAGCGAAGATTGTGACTTGAATGTATTACTAGAGATTAACATTTGAGAGGCGAAATGATCTCTTCAAAATAATCGGCAGCAATCAACCATGAAAGCATCGTCTTCCTTCTGATCACCAGTTGCTACGGTCTATTTTCAAGAATGAAATTTTTACTCTTAATGAAGAAGGTGAGTTTGACACATGTAATAACTGACTCCTAATATGAATTAATTCGTTACAAGCGCCATTCTACTTCAATACTGACACCCTAACAAATTGACGATCGTTTACGCGTTCACTCAAATGATTGAAGAGAAGCATTGAGATAGTGTAGAACAAACCACATTATGACCGTCTCCAGCAAGTATGTCGGCTATGTTTCCCATGAGACGTACGTGGCTAAACCCACTGTCGGACTCCATATTAAGACATGAAGACTATATGAAGTGCTTAGCAAGATATACAATACAATCGAGTGCCGGATCATTTCTAAGCGGAAGAGTTACCAATTAAAATGCGACAGTGAAGTGTTAACGTGATCTTATAACTATTCTACCCGTCACAATAGCTTCATGAACTATTTATCCTTTTGTAAATTGAGATCAACAAGTAATAATAACAAAAGAAATATTCTTACATAGGAATCATAACAACTCAACAACAATAACAGACAACAGGACATGCGTGGTTCAAAAATGATTTTATGGCATAATGACATTTGAGCTGTGGTCTTAAGAAAGTACTCAAAACGAATGATATCATAGCAACTCAGTTGTTATCGGAATGAAATGATCAAATGAAACACTTTGCTCTTGTTTTATTTTCAATTCATCATCTCGGACAACATCACACTGTTCGCTGTCCTCCGCCACTCCCACACTGTGTTCACCATTTATTTGTGTGAAATGTCAGTTGAAGAAGATATACAGCAAGCCTCCAATGAAAACTTTGCTATCTTTTCTGGAGATAATAGTGATTTAAGCAACGCAGATGGCCCATGACCTTAGAGAGCAGACGGCAGCGCAGAGGTTCGAGAACCTTAGACTCCAGCGGTAATCCTTCGTCACAGCAAAGTGGCGAAGGCGGTAACCAGCTGCTGCCAAAGTCAACAGTCAGCTCGATTGCCGGACATTATCCGATTGGTCTTTTGACCTCACTCGGATCACCACACCTCAATTCGCTATAGATCCATTATTGCTCTCTTCACACAATTTCGTTGTCGTGTATCTGATTGTTATCATAAGGTTGCGTCCATACAACTGTCAAATGAACTCCATAGAATTGTGAGCGGAACATATCACTTACGTGGCGTAGAGAACTCACCTAGCCTATGCTCGGCCTACCATCGCGGTTAACACTCCGGCGTCCACCGTTGATAGGCAGGGGGCGTTCGCGGCACTAGCTAACCGGGGCATATGCGTCTCCGTGCGAAACTGTCGTTGTGCCTGCGCTCTCTTACAGAAAAGCGCCTTCATTCCACGCCGCCGTCCCGGTAGGCGATTGAGACATCGAAAGCATAATCTTTATCACTGTCATAGTTAATTTCATTATGTTATCAATCAGCAGTGTAGTCTTGTCGATGAAACATGAGAAATGTTGACGAAATATGGTAGGTATAGATGTTTTCTTTATTTAAAATATCACTATGGAAAATTAGAAATGTTCTCTTAAAACCATCTGGGTTCGTCTCTCCGCATCCATCATGCTGAGTGGAGTGTGCCTTCTCACGAGATTCGCCGCCTATCTCACGGGGTGCGACGCCGTCATAACGGTAACTGAAAAGATGTGACGTCGCGCGGTGTGGGGGGAACGTTCCACATGGTCCCTCAGCGTGTTAAGGGATTCACCCCATATCCGCCGGTGCTTGTATTCCGGGACGAAAATAGTGACCTAAACGGGCTCCGCCGCTTAGTTATACTCCGTCAATCATAGTCCTTATATTAACGTCACAAGAGGATACATCGAATTCAATTATATCTTCACATGATGATATGTCATAACCACTTACATATTATTAATATGTCGTTATGATGATCTATGTATATTTCTGGCTGTTCGGTTTCACCTTGCTTTTTTCTATATTCCGTATAAAGGATTTAAGCTTTGTGCTCTTGACCGTTATAAGACGCAATTTGGCAGCAGATCAATCGATCACATAGCCCAGAGTTCAGCCCGCGAAACACGGAAGTGCAACTCGCAGCTTCAAAAGGAAAAGCCGCCGCAACTTGGAAGTCTAACGCGCAACAGCGCAAAGATCAGCGCGCCGCTAAGGACATTCCAACCATCTTTGGCCATCGATCGGTTCATAGCCTAAGACGATCCAGGGATCAGACAATAAAACCACTGACCCCCCACCACATTTGGCGCTTTGACTACAAACCCTTTGCCTTAAGAAGGAAGTACAGCAAGCAAATGACGGTCTTCCAATTCTCAGTTGAGATTTCGTAACATCTACACATTGGAAAATACTTTATAATCTAAACAGTGTTAGTAATGATCACAAGGCAGTTAAAATAGATTAAATCTCGGCTCAACTTGGATTCGAACTGATCCTTACTCAAAGATGATTAGGCACTGAGTGAATGAAAGTTATAACATTGGTGCAGTTAATCTTTCAGCTGCTTTTATATGCTTTTATCGACCTAACTGGTACTTTTCCCTGCTCTGAAGGTGCATTAATTTTATAAAAATCAATTATCATGACTCTTCTGCCACTATGACACGAAACCTAAGCGAATGCATGCAGAATTTATAGGCAGTCAGATCTTGTGAAAGTACTATTGAGTCTATGACGGTAGTGCATCCAACTCCACTAAAGGAGAGCGGGATTTTAGGGATTCTCCCCACGTTTACAAAAGAACATCGGAGACACAAACTTTTTGCGCTTAGACATCTTTAATCACAATGACCACTGACGTCGCCAAAGAATGGATTTGATTTGATTGAGATTGAGATTTCCTACGCATGATATAAAGAATTTTGAGTGAAAGATGACACTTTTGAACGAAATTTCAACTCAAAAGTATGAATTATTCTGTCTGTCGCTCCTCAGCAAAAAGAAGAAAATGGATGACTCACGCGCCAACAGGAACGATTAACCCTTTGCGAACAATGAAGGCCCTTAGATATCCAAAGGTCTTTTTTTGTTGAATAAAGCTGCTTATTTAGAATTTAATTAATCACTCGAAAGTTTGAGTATCAGGAAT
The DNA here is from genome assembly GCA_019055375.1 of Parelaphostrongylus tenuis. Classification (NCBI taxonomy): domain Eukaryota; kingdom Metazoa; phylum Nematoda; class Chromadorea; order Rhabditida; family Metastrongylidae; genus Parelaphostrongylus; species Parelaphostrongylus tenuis. Next base: position 46,605 of record JAHQIW010004222.1, on the reverse strand, counting down.
TCCGACACTTTGCTTGACATTCAAAAAATCTTTGTAGCACTGTGTAGAAGCTGAAATGAAATTACGTTTCATACTCGGCGTGTTCTAGCTTACTTATGTAGAGTCTGTGGGCCGCCTTTCATTAGTACACTAAGCTCATTCGATAGCCTAAATCTCGGTGAATATGAAATTTAAACTGGCTCTCGAAATGGTTTTCATAGCGCAGTGTGAGAGCGAAAATAAAGTTTCACATTCAAATTTTCTCCGCAGATAGAGGGAAAAGGATGAAGTTTCAGCGTTGATCAATTCCTAAGGCATGCGCCACGCATTTGTCTCCAATTTTAAACTTCGTTTGAGGTGATTGAATGCATATCTGGCATTTACAAGGACTCGCGGTGGCCTCCCGCTGTACCAAGTCAGTGTTACTCATCCTCCCAGAGAAGTCTGAAACCAGTCTGGACCAATCTACGGACCCCGGAGAGATGGATGGCTTGATGAGCCACGAGCGGGAGATGGCACCACTGACCTGGTGTGAGACGCAGAGCACTTTTAACCACTGCGCCGCATGCGCTCCTTTTCCTTACATAGGAGTTGTATATGCACCAAAAGTATAAAAGCTTGTGGAGAAAATCATGCTCTATCAGAGTGGCACAAAAGTCCTAAAGTATTTCCTCATACAAAGAAAAAATTTTTGGTGAAAGACGAAAATATGGGCCACTGGCATTGTCGATTATGGTGTCATCTGCAAAACACTTTGTTATTCAATAATAACTCAACGATCAGCTACAAAATTTTTTCAATGAACTGGAAGCAGGTAGATCAATGCCTGGCAGTTATCAAGTGAAATTTATTCGCGCATAAATGCGTACTTTTGATTCTACAGCAAAGTCTAAGGCATAATTTCATTAGCATCTTTTAATCCATAGTTTTCAATGAAAGCAAGATTATTTACTTAGTCGAATTCAACCACTCTTCAGAATCATAGTATTTCAACTTATAAAGTGTCAATCAGACCGTTAGCAAAGTATGTCCAATTGCATTCACATTCGTATCTATTAAAGGTAATAAGAGATAACACTTCAAAATGAGTTTGTAAAGATTTCTCATATCGTCGCTTTTGGAGAAGTGGGGTCTTATTTCAGGTCAACGTTGGGATGGAAAGTGCAAAGCTAAAAAAGAACGGGGACTATGATTTAGCTGTAATTGTGAGATATATTGTATGAATGCTTGATACCTCAACAAGGTTGTTACCTCAGTTACGTCAGGGCCGTAGTTTTGTAGGTATAGCCCTCTTCATCAGTGGCCCACGCCTCACAATGAACCCTATTTTGAAGCAGGGTTGAGGAGGCGTTGTTTACGATGATAACAGATGATTTTGCGTTATCCTGCTACAAAACATGATCCAGTGTGGGGCGTGGTACAGTGATGATGAAAACAGTCTTGTAATTACAATTTTTAACTCCCTCTATCCTTGATCTAATACGTCCAATACATCACACACATATGAAAAAAATTATAAAAAAACATTAAAGGCTTTGAAAAAGTCATCAACTTGCAAGTCAACTAGGTCTCGAAGTGCTTGAATTTTTCTGCGACACTTGTGGCATTGATCTTCCAAATTTCCGGATTATACTCATTTAATATACATTTCAAAGCAAACACGCAATGACGAATGAGTACTTTTCCGTTACTTGAATCCATATTCAGTCTTTCAAGACTGAGGCCATTTCGTCTTTTCTAGATTTTTGGTGTTCATCCAATGGGATAAATCTCGGAAATTCTACTACTGTTCTAAAGGTCTCTTAGCATGTTACAGAGGCGGAAATAAAATTGAGTTTCACACTCGACCCACGTCACTGCGCGGATTTTCAGAACTTTCTCCTCCATTCTGCAGGAGCTTCTAGGTTTTCCGTATAGGTTTAATAAGAAACTTCTTTATAACATTTCATGTATATGAGCTTTCAATTTTCATCTTAAATCGCCAAATAAATTTTTACTAAGTCTAGGTCCGACCACCCCATGGCCTAGGAGTCCGAAGCGTTAACATTCCCAGGGCTCTATGAAGACGTTTTCACCAACAATACTTATTCTCAGAATCACATATATTTATGCTACCAAATAACTGATAGTCTGTTGAAAGACCATCCGTAAAGTGTAGCCGCCTCCGTGCCTTCTATTTCAAATGTTGCGGCATCCCGTCCACAAAGCCACCCGGTCATGCACGCCACACGAACGAAAATTATGCGTGTGAGCACTAAAATGTCCTACTCAGGTAACAATCGCAGTATCAAATTTGTCGAGATTTGAGCAATTTAGTGATACTCAAAGCTTGAAAAAGCGGGAATTGTCTTGTCCTCAAAGGAATGAGAAAACGTAGATGCACCAGCGAACTCAGCCTTTACTCAAAACTATAACTTCATTTACTGTGGAAGATCGTTTCAAGCCTTTTCGATGTTTGGTACGTCGGTGACTTACGTAAGTTTCACCGGTCTCACCCTCCTCATCTGAACCTCAGGATCCACGAGTCACTCTACTAATAGTGGAACGGGGGGACCCAGCATGTCAAGACCGGATAAGTTCAATGATGTCTAAATAATTTTTCGGTTGATGGCACACAAGTGTTATCAACTTTGTAGGCATTGCCGTTTGATCGACTGCCTTTTTCTTAGCCTAAATCAAAATTCCAAAACAAAGGCTGCAAAAAGAGTCGATTGAATAGCGGTGTTCATATGATTGATGACAGCCGTGCGTCATTGACTGAAAAATGATTCAGAGAACATTTAATGTTGTCTGGTCCTAAGATGCTGTGTCTCTTTGTTCCTACTATTTCTTACTAATGTGGCTGGTGGGGCATTTGGCCCTGATGAAGCGGAAGAGACCGCCGAAACGTACGTAAATCACTGACACACCAAACCTCAAAAAGGCTCAAAACAGTGTCTCAGAATGTACAGAATTTTTATAATGAACTACCTATAGTATCAAGTAGATTTTCAAGGGTGCTAAAGGGCGTATAAAGCTTGGAATCCTCGATGGGAATTGGACTTGCTTTCCACCCTTACTGGCTTTATTTGTCACCTATGTTTCACAGTATTCCATAAAACTCAACATTCTTGAATATATAGTCATGACATCATAACGGCGCTAAAAATACGACACGATAAGAAATCCTTGTTGACAATGAATTCGATTATCGTCTTGTCAAATTATGTAACGAAATCGTAGATGACACATGCGCAACAACGTGACTTCTAGAGGAGCTGTACGATGCGTAATAAAGACCATCTTTAAATCTGAATTGATGTGGCATATAGTGAGACTTACTGTGATTATAAACATTTGAATCCATGAATTTTTAAAGGCATGATAAAAGTTTAACACCATGCTGTTCCTCATTTTGTTCCACGGACCTTGCCTTTAGGTGCTTAAATCCAAGATCTTTCAGTTAACCAATTCTTCTCTTCTCCAAATATTAGAACTTGTAAAGAGATAATTATTAGGCATGTCAAATATAATTCATTGGAAATTTCAATCTTTGTCTCTTCCAAAACAGCTCGACAGATATGGCGATGGTGATCAGAACATTGTTATAGGGAAAGTAGAGCATGCTTGCACAACATGTTGAGTTTTTGGGAATGAATTAGCTGCCCTTCATAGCACGATCAATCTGCTAAGTTTTTTATGAGCGTTCAATATTCCTTCTATAAAGTTCTCATAATGCGGTTATTGCCACTTTTTGGAATATGTTAGGTTTTGCCCTCTCATCTTTCAGTGTAGGTAAATTCCATGCGGAGGACGCTCTGACCTGACGTAGTGGGAAGTAGTGACAAAAAAAAAAACCGCTGAGGTGGTAAGGAGACACCGCTTTCACTTTATGGCGATATAGTCTTCTTCTGCAAACTATCTACTCACAAGATGTGCCTCTAGGAGTCAGCCCTCTACCTTCAATGACTCTTCTTATCTGGTTCTATAAACTCAGCGAGAGAAGGAATGAATGAGTGGGAAAGTGGATATATGATTATGAATCTCGAAAAATGCGCATTAAGAACAAACCTCTTACTTGATTCTCCATTCTCGTTCCAAGTTTCGCAACTTTTTAAATACTTTCATTGGTTTTTCAAAGTCTGATGGCACGCTAAACAGGGAATTTCTAAATAAACTTTTTTCCTAAAACTATCTCCGCCAGGTGATCATATGAAACTTCATCTTCTCTCTCTCTCTCTCTCTCTCTGTAAATGTATTAGGTAGTGAGCAATATTTGATCATACTGCATTTTTCTTGAAATTTATTGAATCAATTTGATGAATAAATTAAGAATGCACACTACCACATAAGCGGTCTATGTTTGTAATTGAATCTTTTCTCCACAGATGACTTCCATGTCGTCATTTGATGGGTATATAATGCCCTTTCTTTTTTCTTGCTTCCGTAGGAGATCAGGTTAATTTGATGTGACTTACATTTCAAAAAATGTGCAAAGACAGATGTTACTGCGAACTTCTCTGTTTCTGCAAGCGTCGACTTAGAAATAGTTTCCGTGGCTCATTTCGCAAAGCTTCACACTTTATTTCCTTCAACTTCTAGTCTTCTATATTTTACTACGCCTATAAAGAATAGCAGCATTGTAGATAGCGGTTTTCAATTGTTTCCAGAGTTTCAAAGCTCCTTGCGCACATGAGCCCTAGGTAGACTTTGTAGTCGAGATTATTCTTGTTGAACACTCACGTGCTATACACTTCACTAAAGAAACTCGCACTCTGCCTCTCTTCAGCTATGTTCTAGCCGCATAGCTGCCGTCGAACTAGTGTTCTTGTGACTTTATTTCACCACGTACCGTTCCACAAAGAACATGAGACAGTAAATAAGTACCAATACTGTGATTGTGACTACTTCTTATTAGTTGATATTGCATTTTTTTAATAAACTTTTTAATAAAACTTATCCCACTAAATTTGACAAATTATTTATTTACCACAAGACATCTGCATTCGTAAAGCGTGTTATACGTATATCTGAAGTTCATACATCGACCCGGACAATGGTTTTCTGGATCCATACACTTTCTGTAACTGTTAAGCTGGTGAATAGTGCGAGGGTAAAAAAGAGTGCAAAATCCGTATCCACATATTCTCATATTTAATATATAATTGCGATTTTGTGACGAACCTAATGAAAGGATTGAATCCACAAACATGAGGTGCCAACGTTCCAGCATTGAGTACCGGTGGCGATCCCCATTCAGGAACGGTTCCTGATAGAACGTTAACCTGCATTAGCTCTGTGTTATATCAAATTCTACTCTGCTAAAAGAAAGTCACCACTATCATTATGTACCCTGCTCCTCAAGCAGATGAATTCGCAAACGGAAAAATGATCTTCTGATAAACTGACTGCAAAATCTCATTCTTTTATAAAAATAGTCTGAAGGAAAAGAATGGCTCACCGAGTTTGCTCCATACCAGTGATTTGGGTAGTAAGCTCCCTGCGCATTGGCAGTTTTTAGAGTAAAGAAGATTGCGAAAATGGTACATTTCATCTTACGAATATAGCGTGGATGCCGACTGCTCATATCATTGGTGTTGCCGCAGTCTAGGTGGAAAACCGGATCGAGGGGTGATTAATTGCTTCGTACATGATCCGCTTCTGCACTACAAAACAACACTGAAACAGAAGAATTTGTAGGAAATAAATGTGTTTTCACTTGCAGTCAGATCAGTCTTTGATAATTGATTCAACGTTCTGCGAAGCTTCTTTTTTTTTTCTAAAAGACGTGCCATTTCGATCACGACGTTCGAATGCGGCAAATTTGAAATCATTGCTGATTTCATAATCAATATTCGGTTTTTTTATGCTGCGAACTAATTTTTTGAGATTTCCGATCTACTTTTCGCTTCACAAAGTGAAAAATGATTTTAAAATAATTCAAGGAGCCTTACAGAGTGCTTTTAATGCAAGGGATGGTAAGCCTTGAAAGCAGACTGCATTACCGTGAAAGGAATAAAGCATATCTCACAATATGGGGGTTTTTCATGGTCATTCATGAAAATGAAACGTGCGGTATCTAATAATGTAGGAAATCTTTCGCTTCACCTGGGACTCGAACCCGTACCTTGCTTTATCAAAGAGCGCGTGTTCTAACCCGTTGCATTACTGACACCCGTTTTCCCACCACTCTTCGCTACAATGCATCTATGTGGCAGCAACTAACCGTGAACGGCTCGGCCCAGGTAGTCGGTATCGGCACCGAATCCAGTCACGCTAACAGATGTTGAGTTTTGGATGATCAAATAGAATTCTATTTATTTGAACACTTTTAGCGGTAGTATGATGTTATAAATATACCCAGTAATCTAGAATGACGTGCAAAAATTTTGCCTCAGGCGGTACTCAAACTCGCACCTCACTCTATCTGGGAGCGAGTGCTTTAACTTGTTGCACTACTGACGCCCATTTGCCATTACTCTTTCTGATCTGCATCAAAACGTACGATATTCAATTACTATCACTAAGATTATACAGACCATATATGTATTCAATCACATTCTACAATTTTGATGAAGTCGACTTTACACCGACTAGAAAACAGTCAGTGCTAAAAGCTTCCTTATCACTATTTTTATCGATAATCAGTTTTCATAAATAATAACTTTACTTCTAATTACAGGTAGTTTCGACAGATATAGATCAGTCCTCCGTAAATTTGTCTTGGCAGATTCTTCTCGAAGTCAATGTACAATTTTGTTCACCTATATCAGGTTTCTAGCAGAGCAGGACAGCCTCAATTTATTGGTTTGTTTGTATTTTTTGAACTAAAAACAAAGAATTCTGCAGTGCTTTGCTGCGTGCCTAAGAAGACCATACCCGACTACGAGGGTGTTGGCACTCTATAACCAGGATTCTCTTAGGAGAATGGCAAATTCTGGACTTCCTTGCAGTCCGGATTACCCTGCCGTTGAATCAACGTCTTTTGTAGATCGCATTTCTGCATCTAAGACTATTCTATTGCTACGATGTGAGACTAAACCATGGCGAGAGCTGAATTATCTGTTACCAATTATTTTGCGTTTATTTATGCTGCTGTGTCAGTAAAGTTTGCTGCAAACTTGAGTTACATGGCTTTTTAAGTCTCATTGAATCGGTTCTTGATGCAATGTTCAAATAACTTAAGCTCAAGGTTTATACAAATATGTACAATTCTCCAATGTTTTTTATCATCCATTTCTACGAGTACAATATCGCCAATACTTCTCACAAGCCTCGCGATATCTCGACTGACTGAGCAAGAAAGGATTACTGCAGTAGGTGTCGGCGAATCTTCTGAAAGTGAATCAAATTACAATTCAAGAGCTTCCTTAAGTCACAATGATAAGTACTTTCATTTAGATGACGGGATCAGAAACCGATCTATCTCACTGGGCAAGAGCTTTTTATGAGAGGGTCAGCAGTCACTCGAAAGTTTGAATCTCTGGCTAGCGCCTTAAGTGGTCGTTTTTCAAAAAGGCCCTTTTATAACGATGTAAAATGCGGAATAAAATTAGATTTCACATCGGCCACGCGATCCAACTTTTTTTCGCTGGGAGCATTGAAAGCACGTGAACGTGTAGAGAAATCCTTTAGTATAAGTAAAATTTGATGCGGAATTCTTTCCAAAGTGGAAAAACAATTTCTGATCAAATAACAGAAATCGCACTTTATTTAGGCGCCATCGATCGATGATCGCGCTACCCCAGCTCACAGCCTTTGAAATGGCCTTTTACAGAACGGTCTTTTCAGAGAATAAGCTCTGCATTGGAATCTGTAAATCTTACGCTATGGAATGATTACCAATAGTCCAAAAAAGAGCTGTGTCCTGAAGGAAAAATGCGTGCGTGAAACAAATGTTTTACATTCATGTGGTCTGGTAAGGGCTCTTGCACAGCGCGAGACACGTGTTTCGTCCTTACACACTCGTCGGCCGGGCAGAACCCGTCGTCTGTCGATCTGTTCATAGTCAGTTCTCTCGGGAGCGTCACACTCCTTATATATAGTTATCGACGACCTACGCTTTACACTCTATGTCAGGTGAAGCATTCACCTAACACCGTGCACTCGATTACTCATTGGCTGGTACTTTTATCATAATTATACCTTTATCTCGAGTGCTTTGTTTAGACCATACTCAAATTTCAATAAATTTCAATAATGGGTTGTGCCCGGCTGATGAGTCTGTAAGGACGAAACACGTGTCTCGGGCTGTACAAGAGCCCTTACCAAACATTGAAATTTAAGCGTGGTCTAACCAAAGCACTCGAGATAAAGGTCTAATTATGTTTTACATTCAAACGTTATGAAAAGACGTCCTAAAAAGCGGCTACGTGCGGCGTTATCCGAAGACTTGAGCTTTCAAATTCAACTAACGCTACTATCAAAAGTTTTTGTCCAGAGAACAAAGTCGGTGTTTGATCCTGTGCCGTCTAAAGAAAAAGAATTTAATGATATTACGTCATGATCTTAAACAAAGCATTCCATAATCTCGGACCTTCGTTTTCAATGCTAATTTTTTAAACAAAAGTGTTTGTGAAAACATCATCAAAACTATTCACGACTACCAAAGTGACAGCAAGTAGCAGTAATAACCACATGGATCGAACATAAGAGCTTCCATAATTACGAATCAGTAGACGAGTAAACCAAATTCAGGGAACTTTTTATTAAACCCATGATTGATAGGGAGATATGACCGACATGACGTAGATCCAAGCTCCACTCATAATCTCTATCTTCTTCAAAGTCAAGAATGGGTGACCGTATGAGTCACCAGTTAAATCTAGGTTCTATATTTTAGAAGTCTGAGTGGTAAACAAAAATCCAACCCCAGACGAAATGAACCCGCGTTTCACCTCTACGGAAGTGTGCTACCATTACACTATCGACGCCTTTGGTTTGCTACTACTCTTTCTTCAGCATGAAATATCAAACTGTTAGCAAACAACCATTAACGGGTTTGAGTAAGCACATCTCAGCACCAAACCCAATGAAGCTGTCAGCTTCCATAACGTTAACATGTTCGCATGTTTTATATGCGATTTTCACATGGTTTGCATATAACTCTTCTATACTGCCGCAAGATGAAACTGAACCGCGAACAGAAACGACTGTTGATGCTTCACGAGTACAAAGTGGGCACAAATGCCGCTGACACTGTTTTCGTCGAATCAATGAGGCATGGGGCGAAGGAACTGTTGGAAAGACAGCTGTCTACGATCACTTCAAGGAGTTCAAGGCAGGAAATGAGAGTCTGTCTGACAAGCCACGATCGGTCCACGACAGGTCGAGGAAACTCTTCGACCAGATCTGTGGCTGAACGTTATCGACTCAGAAGGAGACTACTCTGACTATTAAATTGTCTTTTGTTCGAACTTAATTGATGCATAAATAAAGTTTTCATAAGCAAATTGCGGAAACTTTCTCCTTAACCTATATATATAATCTTCAAAATACAAGTAACATGTTCTATAGCGTTTGAAATTCCTCTCAGAGCTAAATTATGTTCAAGTCAAATTCTACTACTTTTAGGTAGAATCATTACTATGCATAATTTTTTTTACCAACGAAATGCATATTTCGTAAAATCTAGCACTATGACATTCTAAACTTGAGATATACCATGCACTTTTTTGCTTTTTGTGAGGCCATATCTTTTGTTGCGAAAGTATAACTAAGATTCCCTCAATAAGAAGAAATCGTTGGTCGCTGAGAAGTATCGGTTGCTTGTGAAGTTTTTACCAGAAAAGATCAAAGTTGAAACTGAGAGAGTGAAAAATATGTTAGTCAGACTATGACGTTAAGGATCTATCAACCCCTTACATCCGCTAGTTTCCAACACATAGATTTTTAGCAACGAAAGAAGTATTTACTTCAGAATAGAGATTGCGTTGAACAAGTATTTGCCTCTGATGTTCGGGACAAACGAAATGATCGAGTGCGTTTCATAAACTTCAACTTCTGTAACATAGCTTTCGCCGGTCCATGCAAGATGCCACATCTGGACTGGAGAAGCAAAAAATTCAGTAAATTGTATCATCAAGGAAACTCGTGTAACAAAACAAACGGCAAGAGCATTGAAATCAATACTAATATTAATTAGAATGCCCCTTTTTCACTAATCTCATTAACTTCGTCTCATTTCTTTTTTCTGTTCCATCCAAGTATTCAGTCGAACAAGTGTACTGCTCTACGATTGTATTTCTAGCAGTTTTCAAAAACTGGAGCAGTGACATCATAAAACGTGATAGATGAAAAAAAAAACAAGTAGGTGAAAGACTGCAGAACAGTTATTGCACTCTATTTCAAACTCTTTGGGTAGAAGGTCATTTTTGGTTTCTGCAGACTTTTGATTTCAATCAATAACTTGCAACTTGAAGATCCAGTACTGTACTTCTATCCTAAAATTGCCTTTAATGCGGAGAAGAATTCATAAGGTTGACTAAGGACAAAATTTCATGATCTTTATAATAGAATCTTTTCAAGCGGAAGAAATACTATTCAAACTATTGTGGAATGCTAGCTGTGTGTCCATAGGCTCAAGTGCTGCGACGGATTCGTCTCAGTTACTCAACCAAGAAAGTCCGATCGCATCTTCCTATAGTTCCGTGAAAAAAGAATGAAGCACACTTTCAGTGCAACACGTTGAACACAGAGAATATCAAATAGTAGCCGAAGAGCTTCGCAGGAGGATTCAAATCAGTGCAGGCAAAAGAAAGTGTTGGAAGAAGCACGAAAGTTGGAACTAGTGCAAACATAGCGTGTCGCTGTCAGCCCTAGTGAAGGACGTGGGATTAGTTGAAGTTTCTGCTATGACATAGAATTATTAACGTAAAAGTCCTACTTCAACTTCCTCGTTTCCACAATTACTATCTCAGCCCCGAAATTCTCACTTTAGATAAACTACCTAGAATCGCCACACGACAAGCGATAGAAGGCGGGAAAAAAGGCACTGCTTTAGAACTTGATAAAACCACTGCCAACTTTCTTAGAGCTGGAGACTACAGTATACATAAACATTTCGCACTGATCACATATCATCTTTAAGAGGAAAAAATCTCGGACCATTGGAGGACGTGGCACATATTGCGTTACCCAAGAAAAGTGACATAAACATTCTTGTTAACCCTGGTCCGATACCTCTCTCCTGACGGGTTGAGAAAGGGATCTTTAAGTACCGTGAGACGCATGTGACACATATTCGCTGTAGCCAAAAAAAAAGGCGCCGTCTCATTCGCCGTTGCCTATAAGTTAACATACCCATTTTATGTGGAACGGATGGGTTTTGAATGCCTCATTCACGCTCAACGAAACAAACATCTCCGAATACTTCAGATACGTCTATCTAGGTCGTGAAATCAACATTATGAACGCCTAGCTCCAGAGTTAAGCAGGAGGAAACGAGTTGGGAAGTTTAAGAGCATGGAGGATGTAGTGAAGAGGACAAAGAACATTCGACTCCGTGCTCACCTTTTCGACTCGACGATTATCTTTGCCCTAACGTGTGCAGCAGAAACCTGGGCGCTACGTAGTTAGGATGAAGGATCACCTGGAGTTATTGATCGCGCTGTTGAAAGGATGATGCTAGGAATATCCCGTATCTCGCAAATAGAAGATAGGATCCGAAGTTCCGAACTGCGTCAACGATCGAACATCAAAGACACCTTTCTATACCCCAGGCTGTCGATAATAAGGTGAGCCGGACACGTGAAGCGTTCCAACGACAATCGATGGACGAGAGTTACCGACTGGATTACTCGGGATATCAAGCGCTCTGCAGAAAGACCACCGATCGATGGTCCGATTTTTTCACGAACAGCCTAAGAAAAAAATATGATGCTCCACGAATACCTAGGGCGAGGAGGACCGACTGGACTATTCTTACACGCGATATGGAAGTGTTGCTAGTGTCCGCTCGAGTCACTCAACGACCAACGGGACGACAGGTGATACATGTGATACTCGTTTCACTTCTCCGCTGGATAATCATTAAGAATACCTGACTCAGTAGTGCTCCTACTTTTAACTGAACGATGAAATGTAATATCTCCTTAGGATCTATAATTTAGTGCTATTAACTCATTCGGGACCGCATGTGTAGTATACTACTCGTTTTGAGTCTAGTGGGTACCAGACTTTTTCAACCAAATTATGTATATTTGTTTTACATCTGATCGACAGAAGATTGATAAAGGAGATTTGAGTACGAAAGTTAATTCTGTACACTTAATATCAACAAATAACCTCTTTTCGAAGAAGCACATTGACCGATAATTTTATGAACATTCAACTGTCATTTCATTTCAGTTGATGTAGTGATCAATGACTTTCCTATGAAGTGTGCGCATATAAAGTGTACCGAGGTAGATCCGACATATTCTGCAAATCCATTCCAAATGCTGACAGCTATATGTTTGTATCTTGAATCATAGTAATGCATAATAAATAACAGAATATCTCCTATAATTCTATCTTGTTCACTTTTGGCTATCAAAAAAAAAAAATATCATTCATTGTCAACGGGCAAGTTGGCGGCGACGCGAAAACTGCTTGTGTTTAATTGAGATAGACAGGTAAGAAGTGCGCTGTCTCGAATAGATGATAGTTTAAAGGAACATCAAAGAGCTTATGTATCGTTCCCTTAGAGGAAATCAAATTCATGAATGGTGCAAGTGATGTCCCAAGAATCATAATAACTTTGCAATCACAGAATAGGCAATTCCTAAACAATCAGCCAAATCGTATTTTATAAGAAATAAATAGGTGCGTCAAGTGAAACGTGCAATGGAAAGCTTAGTGTGGTGGAAATGCTTTAGAGCTGACCTGTAACTTCTACAAAGCCGTTCAATTGTACTGCTTCGTTGCCCAGCTGGTGGCTTTCTAGTCGGTACAACTGGACGATTGGGTAGTGGAACATGACATCGTTCTGAGTAAACTGGACAGAATACCACTGCCTGAAACATGTGAGCTATAATTTTCCCCAAATTCCTTAACGCCTGTAGTTTCATTGGATTGATGTGAGAGAAACAAGTCTCACTGTTATTGTATTGATTTTGAGGCTACAGTGCAGCCATAATGTATCTTCTTCCCGACTGCGCTGAACATAGTGTAATTTCTATTTTGAGCTCATAGGTCTGCACTGGATTGGACCGTTACGTGATTTTCTACCCGTAGGTCAGTTCAGCATAAACGCTTTTTTAATGGAAGATCGCAACCAAATAATACTTTTTCTGGCCCGTACCGGAGTAGGAGCGGCTGTCTGCAATGAAGATTTAGAACTTGCCCTCAAAAAAAAGTTCCTCGGATTTAAAAAGACAGGCGCACTGCTAACACCCCACGCGAATCTGACTATATGCATAAATGAGAGCTGTAAGACTAGGAAATGAATCAAAGAAGCTAAGAAATTACGAAAGGCTTTGATATTCAAATAAGTAGATTTAGGGCAATTTTCACTTGTTTTGACTGTCGAGTAGCTCCATAACTTTCTCCCCACTATTGTTTTGATCGGTTTTTTTCCTTCTCAAATCGGGTTATTGCCAAAGGCTGTGGCACGTTTGAGAATGTTCTAGTAGCTTGGGCAGACACTTGGATACAGTAGTTTCACCATCTCTCGCTATTCAAATGAAATGGGCTACAGCAAAGTTATGTCTCAATGGACGCGCCATTGGTCGACTATCTCACGTTTCGAGGTCGACTCGTCACATTCTGGAGAAACGGAGCTTTAGCACGACACTACATCCACCGTATAGCCCTGATATTACTCCGTCAAAACGTCATCTTTTCCAGCTCTAAAGCAGCATCTCCAAGAGAAATTATCCAAAGATTACAACCAGCTCAAAAGTGACTTTGGTGACTTCTTAGATCGCCTTGCTAGTTTATTCTGTAAAGAAAGCATTCCATATTTGTCTAGCGAATGCTTGCATATTATTTATTATGATGGTGAATCTATTGTTCATCAAATGATTTCTCAAAACAAGTAACCATTGACCACCTGTCAACGCCGAAACACTTGTATCGTGCTTTACAAAAGCCGACAACAATTACATTACATGTTGGCTCAAATAACATTCATAAAATATATTGAAATTCGAGCGTGATCTTAATAAAACACTCGAAACAAGCGATATAATGATCATCGAATCAACGGAAGTGTCGAGATGAATAAAAACTATCGCACACCCAAGAAATTGTTCTTAGGTTGCATTGTGAAAGTTTGTGATTTATAGCACTTTAGTCGTCTACTTACAAAGATTTTTTGGGCTGAGCATTATGATCATAATTATAAATTATGATCATTGTTCTCTGTTTGATTTAAAAGTCTTTTGTAGAAAGAATAGGAAATCAAATCCAAGTGCAATATGTACTTTCGGATCAATTCTTCCAATTGTTTTTCATTTTATCTCTCAACATCATAATAATGAGGTAGAAAAGGAAATGAGAAGACTGACTATGCTAAGATTTGCCTTTATTTATATCAAAATAATCATAAAACATCGTTGATTTGATGGGTTGAGAGTACGATTATTTGTCTTCAGAACTCCGAAATTATTCAAAAAAGTTTCGCACTTCTGAAATCTCAAAAATTTGGAGTTAAATAGAAAGGATTCAGTGCTACTATACTATGATTTTGCCTATACCATCCATAATTCCATTACCAAACTAAAAACTCCAGCGGTACCCGATCCCTTCGTACACCGAATTTGCACAATACAATTGGCTTCGCTCTTACAGAAATAGGGGACCACATTTTCGATGACTTTTCTACGAGAAATCAATTGTGAGTGCTTTGCGGCCTCGCTTATGCTCAGCGTTTATTGAGAAGGATGAAAATGCTTGGCGACTTCTCAATTTGAGTTACTGCCCTAGGAATGAATCCGCACTACGTATCTTTGGTCAAGATCGAAGAACATCCCAAAGGCCATGGTGCAATTGAAAAGTTATGAGGGTGAATAAAATGAAATAAACTACTGTTTATTGACGAAGGCTCACTTTTTGGCCGAATCTGAACGGGTTCGGACATACAAAAAGATATCGATTTTTGAACTCCTTACAGAACTTTGTGAAATCGATACGCTTCTTCTTCTTTTTCGTCTGAGGTCTGAAATGGCGCTCAATATGGCAATCCATAACTGCTGAAAACGAGACTGAAACAGTTTGAAAAGTAGATGATAGCTTAGATACCGTTGTGCTACTCGTTTTGTAAGAAGAGTAAAGGGAGAGTGAGGGAAAGCTTACTGAAATAGACAAACATGGTCGTTATAGAAAACTTCAAAGATTTATAGCATTATTAGTTCGTCGAATGAAAAATACGTAGATCCGACAAGTTTAAAGTCTATGATTTACAACTGAAAAGGGAAACGTTGACGGTGAACTTGATTTTACATTCATTCCACTTCACTCTCTTTGCGGTGATGCGACTCGTGAAGGATATACTTGTAACCGTGATCCCTTAAGAAGCGACCTTGTTTTCGAGTCCTTTTCCAAAGCATCATCACCGAAAACTTCTCTATTACATTCCAAATTGCACAATACTTACGTTTTAATCGTGGTTCTTTCGTTATTCTTTTGTGATTCGACATCAATAGGCGCCAATTCTCTTATCAAAGCTCTTCTACAAGTATTGTTATGATATTTTTTATTAAGTGGTGATTGATTAGTGATGAATCTTTGACATAAAGTGTAAGTGTAATCGCTTAAGGTTTAAGATGTGTTTTACTGACGGAACAGTAGCTTGATCCGGCTCATCTTTTGGAATGCGGAAGCAAATGTTTTCAAACGCTTGACAAAATTCACTTTCCTTCTCATCCAATCTGCGCTCACCAGTAGTTGCGCACACTTTAACGTATTCCAGACGCAATTCTGAGCAGACCTCCTGAAAAAAGATGGATCTGGGTTTCTCTTTGCTGACCGAAGTAAGTGTTGAGTTCAACAATGTCTTCATAAAACATTGCCAAATGCCGCATTTCACTTATGGAGTACTTGTTCTGCTTAGCAAGTCGTTCGGAAGATTGTACATCTTGGTTTTGTAGTCGTACACCTATGAGAATGGACTGCGAGAAAAAGAAATATCATAGGAAAGTGAGTCTAATGCGATCATATGTTCACTATAATTCTGAGAATTGTCACAAGAGTGCTAAGTAAGATGAGAGCGAAATGTGATACGTGAGAAGACTTCGAACTCATGATTACCTTTTCTAGAAGCTGACTAAGTGTTTCACACCCAAAAACACCCAACACCCAAAAGCTTGTGAGCCCGGCATTGACTTATGCCGGAAACTAAGTTTAGCATTTAAAGTAATTGAATGTGCATTTTATAGCTGGGTGTAGACTACCTTGTCTTTTTCTGTGATTTCATTACTGCTAACGACTGTCGTCTTGGCTGCGCGAGCTTTGCAAAATGGTAGTGTTGAATCGCGATCGCATCCCATTGCTACCAGATCCATACATTGATATAGTGAGGCAATACCAATAAGAACAACTAATCGCATTTCCTGGAAGTTATGATTTCTTTTAAACTGTTGACCATGACAAAAACATGTATAGCTAAACGGTGAATGAGAAGCAATAGTAAAATTATGTTCAGTATTCGGTACTGCTATTCGTTCAAGCAAAGCCCATCCAAGAGATTAGACTCGATATGAATGCGATAACCTATATTGCATGGATGAAAGGCTGTGGACGATCATCTCGCACCTCTTGAGAAATTCGAATTCCAATGAAGTGCTGGCGCAAGAAAAACACCGAGAGGTCAGTTTCGAGGCTAAGTCGTACTACAATTTGTGGTGAACAAAAAATTAGAGAGAGCCTTCGCTTTTTTGTCGTAAGTAACACTGGTTCCTTCTTTTCACGTATAATCGTCCCTGGCACACATATGTGACAAAACCTGCGTATACGGCTTGCAGCATCTACGCTGGTTCCGGCTAAGCAATAAAAGAAAGTGGCTGGGGCGAACAGACAAGGCGATTGAGAACCATCTTATAACATCTCCTGTCTTTTCTGACGAACTTCGATTACTTGCCTTTGTATCTGCTTAGCATCTGAATTAAGTCTTAATTCTTAATAAAGGTGATCTTCAAGTCGCAGTAACGTTTTTCTAGCTCGGCCGTTACCCTTCCTATGGATAACTGGAGACTTTACCAGAGTCAGGAAATCGCAGGCGATAGGAGAACCTGATGCAAAAGATGAGCGAATTTTCTTTAGAAGGCGCATAAGGTGCTATGAATAGATTGTACTTACAATAGATCTAAATCCAAGAATGATTTTGCTGTTCATCATTGACCAACGGTGATTTGGCCACGAGAAAATATACTCTGATGCATGCCAGCTCAAATACAGGAAGGAAAGAGTATTCATTAGCTTTTTGTGATGAGAGGAGCACTATTATAATGAATGTTTAACTTGAAATTTCATGATTAAGAGCGGTTCACAAGCAAAAGAGCTCTGTGCTGGAACATAGCTTTTAAGGTAAGTGAATTTTGGTTTCTACTTTCTAATTGTTTATTTATTTGATCCTCTATCGCAGTATTTTTTTACACTGTGCGGATCCCAGTACTTGTAACATTCAATTCCTTGATCATCTTCTTATTGGGCGAAGTAGAATACTGGTTGAGCGATCCTCTTTGAAATCTCGAATATAGCCTTGCTGTGGCGTTCCCTAGGACGTTGATGTTGAATGCTGGAGAGAGCTGGGAATGCAGCTCGGCTATAAATAAGCGCGCCGCGACGAGCATCACAACCACTCGGAGTGGTGCCCCATTTTTTATTGCATACACTTTATTTATAACAAATTTTTAGTAAATTTCAGAAATTAGTTTTTTAGCAATTGTTTTCAAGTCTTAGTGAGTTTTATTCCATCTCTTCTGATACTATCCAGTAGATTTTCGGAAAAGCACTATGTGATATTGAAAATGTGAATCGAAACGAATTTGTCGATATGGATGTATGCGATAACGACGAGGCAAAAATGAAAATATAATTCAAAACATCGTTACTTTCATTGCTGTTCTTATATTCAAACTTTAAAAAAAACGCCTGTTTGCCCGTCCTTTTTGCAAAACTCAAACCGTTCTTGTCTAAGGAATTTTAGAGGACTTTTATCGCTGCGTAAATCTGAGGATATAAAGCACGTAATGACGCTAGTAGAAAATCGTGATCGCGTTAAGCGCGGTGCGTGGGAAATTTAATAATGCCATGAATGTCATGGAGCTGTAAGAAAGCTTTTTGGAGAAGCGATTCAGAGCTCACCAAAGTTTACGCTATTTGAAGGTCATTAAGAGTTAAGAAGAAAGCTTTGTACAGAAAAAATATCAAGTTATGTCTTACGCACTGCGCGTTTTTATCATTGTCGCGGTTACCTCTCGCTGGACAGAGCCTTTTTTTTTCTAACTACTAATTCCTTGACGACCAAGTTGAATTCTAGGCGCAGCAGCGATGTGGTCGCGCGGCGAGCTAGAATCACCATGCGGCAGTCTTCTATTAAAATTCCTTCTTTTGTCACTAAAAGAATTTCAGTCGCTACCAAATCATAGCATGTGACAGAAGAGAGATTAATAAAGCTATCTGTAGTAAGAATATTGCCAATCCTCCATCTAGATCCTCGCGTTCCAAGGGAAAAGTCAGATACATACGAAAATGGTGCTGTTATTAAACAACTTTATGCTTTCTTTATATATATATATATATATATATATATATTCGTTCATTAATCAATCATATTCATTTTTTATTTTTCATATTGACAATGTCTCGTTTTCATTCATTGCCGCTTTTGAATAATACCCAAATAATCTAGCACTTTATCAGTTTGTTCTGCTGGAGTCAGAAAATATGATAAAGATTTCCCGATTCTAAACTACTTCATTTCATGAAATACCCACAAAGTTATGAGTTACTGAAAATGCGAAATCGATCAATTGTTTGTCAAGAATAATGCTGCACCTGCATGCGATGCTACAGCATCAATAATTCCAAACTCTTCTTGACAAACTTCTAGAGTTAGAATCCAGAAAAGGCTTTGTCCTATCGATTTAGAGGTACAAACTATTCTAAATCCGCGTTTATACTGTACTGTGAGCGCACTTCATCGTGGTGAATTTGACATTATATATCCGTACCGTTTACGGCCTCTACGTATTCCTTCTATTTGAGTGCCCACAAGAAGACTTCATGCGCCCGATCAAATACCCAGCTCTCTCAATAACTACAATTTGACCACATCCAGGTGGTTAGACGTCCAACAGTAAACAGAGACCTACATGCCGTCCAACTGCTTCGGATGGGTATCGTTTTCACCAAGGGAATCATTCCCTCCATCGCATGATTCGCGCTTCTTCCGTCTACACGTTCAAACAAATGTTTAAAGCTCTTACTCCATACTTAGCTAATGGTAGAATTATTCACATAGGCCTTGCTAATTTCTGCATGTATAATTACGGATGCAAGAAGGAGTTGGGTACTTTTGTTTTACGGAACAACTCTAGGCCTAAATTGTGTCTAGATGAACAACAGACAGGTATCTGTGGCGATCGGAGGGATAATGAGATGGTAAAAGACGGTTTTACTCCTGCAAGATATAAAACAAAAATCAGGAGCAAGAGTTAGAAGTAAATCCATTTTTGTAGTTTTCCTATCAAACGCGGATTTCTAGGACGTATTGGCTTACTTTCTATTGAAATTGCCTACTGGAAAATTCACTTGGTAATATGTAGCTCTTTTGTGATATCAAAGTGTCCAGACCATCTAAATTTCGCTATATATCTGCCAACAGAACCTTTGGCGAAGTTCAAGCAATGATAAAACTATTTCAAAGCAAGGCATATCTTTCCCCGTGCTCGTGGTGGTTTACTCTCTAAAAAAACTTTTTCATAAATCAAGCCTAGTACTGAAGTCTTTATTTTTTTCAGCTATCGAATAATTAATTGATGTCTCTGAAAAAGCACGAGGTATAGGGTAAGTGTATTTTTCTATGGAAGTGCTCCAAAATTGACCAATCGAGCTTTGTCGAGGATTACTCCGTGCAAACTAGAACTCCCTCGATATATGCTTTTTCTGAGGGGGTCCAAAGTGCGAAACATCGAATTCTCATAAAAGGGGCTAATGAAATGCACATGAGGACTAAAAGCATGATTTTTCCAAGGATACACCTTGAGAGTTGAAAGGTTGGGATCAATGAAACACGTGGGCGTTTTCTAGGCAAAAAATACGTTTCTCCAATAAATGATCTATCCCATCGTAACAATTAATTTAATTAAAAATCAAAAATGATCTGCATATGTACCAAAAACGCCAGTGTAAAGTTCAGACAACGAGCTATCTAGTCCAAACTCTTTTACCTTATTCCAGTGCAATATGGTTTTCTCATAAACCAAGCCTAGCACATAAATCTTCATTTATCAAGCTATAATTGATTACTAACAGTCTAGTGAAACTATCATGTAAGTAAAAAATGCAAGGAAACGCGAGCACATTTCACAGAATGTATCTGCACTTTGTACATTTCGTACTGAAGTGTGGAAATTTTTCGGAAAACTAGGTGCTAATCCTACTAAAAACAAGTTCATAGAATTTCTTCATAATTATCCAATACTTTGTAGCTTCAAAGTTTCTTTGAAATTAAAATTTCACTAAAACCAAAAAATCCACTGTGAAATTGAGGAAAATGAACTCCAATTGTAAGACGTTACTAAATCTTTAGTGAGTAGAACGTATTAGAAAGTCCTTCCACATAGTAAACTCAGTATGTAAATCTGTACTTTTCAGGCCATCGAATGACTGCAAAAAACGTAAATGAAAAAAGAAGAAACAAATTTTATATAGCAGCTAAAAAAATATGTTCCCTTTCACTTCAGTGTGGGTTTTCCTGTCGAAAACCTTCACTATAAAACTCTTTATAGATGTCTCTTCTGTAATATTCAATCAAAATCAAAGTTTTTCAGATTGAAAAGCAGTATATAATCCCAAAAATTTGCTGCGAAGTTGAGATAGCTTACTCCAAACGCAAACGTAAATCCCCCTTTCATTATCAGACCTACTTTCAAAACCAAGCTTATCGCTAACATCTCCAAATTCCAAACTACTGAATGATCATTATTAATTTGGTGAAAAAGCTCTTTTCAGATAAAGGGAGAAAACTCGAGTACTTTTCATGTAATGCAACCGCACTATACGCAAATCCTGATATGAAGTAAAAGCTTTCAAAACCAACTGGATGTTCTTTTTACAAAAATACGTTTGAAGAAGTTCATCTAACGATAGTAAAATTTTTCATAGCGAGAAAGTTTACTTAGCACCAAAATTTAATATGCAATACCAAAAAATCCGCCATGGTAGAGGAGCAACGCACTACGAGAGCAAAACGATATCTATTTCTTGTTATTATAGTGTTACATGAAAGTTTTGCAACAAATTTAGCTTGACCTGAGAATCGGCATCTTTCAGGGTATCAAGTGAGCACAAAAATATCGTTCAAAATCAAAGAAGAAAGTGTCTTGTGACAACTTGAAGTAAGTTTGCTCCAACAAATGTGATTCTTTCTCTGAACCACAGAATGGTTTCCGGCAGATGGACGTTTTCTTTACAACAAACCCTCTATAGACGTCTCTTTTAAGATCATTCATCACTAAATGCTGATAACGTTCCTTCAGAATCCCAATCAAGAAGTAAATTCCTATTTCCATGGAAGCGCGTGATGATGAGAATCTTCCGCTGTACCGAAAACGGTACTTATGGTCGTCAAGGATTAATGACCTATAGATAGCGTAAGCTTAAATGAGTTTAAAAATGTACTTGTTTCTCAAAAAAGCCTGCTTACAACCCTGCAGCTTTCGTAATAAGATTTTGTTTTTCACGGGCCTCACCTGGCGGGACGACAGCTCTCCGCAAGGGCCCCCGCAATCGTTGTACCTAATTGGAAGGATTCTTATAAAATTTTGTCATGAGGAGCCTACGATGCTTACGATTTTAAGATGTTAGAAAATGAGTGAGCAAATGAGTTGGGTTAGTCTTAGCTGTACTATAAACATTACTGGCTTAATGCAAATTAAGCCCCAGTGTGACTTTTGAATATGAGATTACAACATTTGGAGTAGATTGAATCAACTTGGAATGTTTTATTAACCGCGAAATTAAGGAATGCTCACAGTACGTTTATCTTGTGATAGAAACTTTTTAGTAATGTTTAGTTGAACATGAGCTTCTTGAGGCAAAATTTAGTCTACCGATATTTTTGTTTCTCAGATAGCTATTAATAGATAACTAAAGAATAATTGAAGATAAGTTCTGCCCCAGCACAACAAAACTGCAAGTCATTAGACTGGCTAGATGGTTGAGACGATACTACGCAAAAGTGCATTTCACATTGAGGACGTCATTGATTGAGACAAACAAAAATATTGGAAGATTGTAACTAATTTTGAAACAATTGTAATCACTCATCAATCGGTGTTACGAAGTACCTATTTAATTGCTAAAATGGCTGATTTCATAGGGATCGTGCAGTTTTTCCAATTCTACGTTTGGTTACAACAGTGAGGAGTGCCGTGGCCGAGTGGTTGTGATGCTCGTACCGTCGCGCAAAAGCGGGCTCCAGCCCTCAACTTACTCCGGCAGTCAACAACGGTGCCTTATGAAATGCCACGGCCAGTCTTTCAGCCATATTGCAGGGATATTCGATCAGCCAGTATTCTAGGACGTTCAAGAAGGAGGCAATTTTACGAAGTGAACTAGAAATGCTAGAAGTACTGGGATTCGCACAGTGAAAAAAATATTGTGAAGACGGATCAATAAAGTGTCAAAAGTTACAATATTAGTCAATAGGGATTATAAGACAGAATGAAGCTCCCAATTTGGAATGCGCCATGCATTCGTCTTCATATGACATCGTTTGAGGTGATTGAATGCACATCTGGCCTTTACAATGACTCGCGGTGGTCTACCGATGTTCACGTCAGTGCTGCTATACTCCCGAACAAGTCTGGTACCAAATTTACCGATCCCCGATGTGATGGAAGGCTTAGCGACCATAAGCGCGTGATCGAACCATCGACCTTCTGTGCGGAGCAGAACACCTATAATCACTGCGCCTTATGCTCTCCAATAGGGGTCGCCAGAGCATTATATGGATTTACTCACGATAGATTCATCAACTTTTCCTCTCACTCACATGCTGAGTGCTTTCCAGGCGTGATTTCTTCTAAAATCACATGACATCAGAGCATTCTCAGGTTCTCTTCGCAGGTTCCTGATGGAATTATGACATAAGTTAGAAGTTTTTCTGTCTTATGCTCAAAGTTCCTCCACCATAGCAGCTAATTCTGAGTTTAGTCTACCGATCGACGAAGATACGCCTAGGTAAATCTGATCAACAGGTCGATGATTTGAATGGTGCAACTATTCGATAATAATGCGACCAGTTCATCGTAACCAAAATTGTGGTCTTGGCTTTTAGAATGGTTTTCAATTTACAACGTTGAGCTCACGAAAGAAAACCGATCTCAGAGAATTTTATTGTGAAATTTAGAATTTAACCCGCGAATCACTATGTATTAAGAAAACATTGCACAAGGTTGGCATATTTTTTCACAATCTACAGCCAACCGACCACTTGAACTGCTCAGATGAAAAAGGTCACAGGCGTATTGCTACACAATATGAATGAAGAACCTCATCAAAATTGAATTAAACACTTTTTCTTGCCATCAATTGGAATTCTTTCAAACGGTTCAAAGCTTTTATGCGCTCACGTTTGAGATTATTTTTCTAAGATAAAAGTAGTTAAACGATAGATTCATATAACAAATACATAAGAATTCCCTTTGTTCAGCCTTTTCAGCGGTGGTATGATGTTAGAGATACGCCCATGATTTTGGGTGATGTGCAAAACTTTGCCGTCGGTCGGGTACTATCCCGCTCTTCACCTTTTCGGGGCGCATGCTCAACTCATTGCACTACCGGCACCTGTTTTACCATCACTCCTTCCACGCCAAGACGCCCTCGAAGATAGTGCAATGCTGCTTCGAGCCCCGCCCGACGTCAAAATTTTGTACTTCACTCAATATTATTGGTATATCTGGTAGGTAGATATGTAAACTGCTTTTGCTTTGGAAATAGGTTTAGAAAGTATCAGTAGCACACAATGTATGACGCAGCAAGCTTGAACTTTGAGGAAGGCGAATTCGCCGAAATGTCCTAGCGATGTGGAAGAAAATATACCAATCTTGCGCAAACGTTTTATAAAGGAAAGGACAATTTTCTATCTTGAGCTTATTCAACATTTTATTACTCTGAAGAAAGGCAACCACTTTGAACATAATATAACGTTCAAAGAGGAGTGCCACTGAAATTACATATATTCATAGAATTACAATATTGTCAGGAAAAGGAAGTGCTATGCCTCGCTAGTGCAAAATTAGGAAATACGATATTTACTAATTGCATAAGTACTACATTGATGATTCGACGAGATTCCCTGCCAAAAGTACCAGAAATCAATCTCTGAAATGTTTAGCTCATAACGTCTGAACCAATCATAGTGTAACTGTCATTGATTTGATAATCAATAATAAGCTTCGTCGCAACGATTTGGTTTCTTAAGATCGATGTCCACTTGTACGAGGCACTAAATGGGAAAAAAATCAGGAAGTACATGGGGTCTTACATATGATATTTGAGGATCATACTCCTCGTTCCTACCTATGCTATAGTGTGCGCGTCATGCGTCATGGATTAAATGTCTTGTGGAGACCATGGCGATCGGGCCGGAATGACAGACCAGCATCTAACATCATTTATCTAATAGATGACGTCGATAGAATGGGACTCTACGAAAGTGGATGAGAAGCCGTAGGGCTGAAGAGGACGGATGACATACGGCACTGCCAACCGAAGAGGGTCGACCTCAGTTTGGGTATAATACAATAATGCATTGAGAATATGGCATTGTTCATAGTTTATAATATATTTATCGGTAGTACGAAGTCGTAGAACACACATTAGGCCAACAGCACAAACAGAAAAGCGAAAATTCACCGCTTGTCTCAAGCGTCTTAAAACAGCATTAAAGTCTATTTAACCGTATAATTGAATGATGATTAGCACAAATCAGAACCAGTCCTTGCAGACAGCAATGTTCACGTAAAACTGGAAAGCAGATGAATCAATATCGTTGCTATTACTGTTCAACAGTCTGAATGCGAAGCTATAGATGAATGAAGATTAGCGGTAAATTGAGTCATTTTGAGGACATTCCTATATAATATGCTTGTTTTGTGTAGATAGCCAAACCGGTGCACGACGCAAGACATTGGAGGGATAAGTATCTCTTAGGCAACAGTGATCGATCTAGATTAGCGTGGTGTCACGTTTTTGGCCGGTTTTACGATGGTTATGATAATCCTCTAAAGAAGCCGAAAGCGACGAGCATGTGTGACTCGTAGCATTGTTTTTCCCTGATTGTGAGCATAATATAGCTGGCTCCGTTGATGACATTGTTGTTTGAGATTCGTAAAGGGCGCTGATCCGATAGAGAGGCAGTCTGAGGTAAATCATATCGGAGTATCCCTTCAATAAAGGAAGATTTCGTAAAGTGGAAAATTCAGAATAGAGTTGAGATTGTTATGAGTTTCTCATATGTTTGAGAGCAGATTGAATATACACAAATGTTAATAACACCCACTCATCTAAACGAATTCTCATCATAATTCTCATCAGTTATCCAATTGACCACTTTTCTCAAAAAGATCCTAAAAACCAGTGCTACTTAGACTGTCAGTGTCACACAACACTAAGGCAATTGTTAAGTATCAGACCCCAGACCCATACCAATGCCCTGGAAAAGAAAATATTTCCGCGAAGTTTCACAGCCGCAATTAAAGTTGAATTTCGTAAAACGTTGTGGGATTCAAAAGTAAGGCTTTAGAAGAACAAGTTCTTTTCATGCTTTACATAAGTTTCAACTCATATAAGTCTATGGAAGCGAATAGGATGACTCCTACATTGAGGCCGCTTCCTCTTTGAAGCAAACATTTGCAAATAGTTTCATAGGCGTCGAAAAAATAACTTGGTGTGCTCACTTTAGACGAAGTGTCTAAACATGTATGAATTACTTTCGCTGACCCTACGATTTCGAATAGTCCGCTTAGTTTGACTTGCCAAGCGTGAACTGTGCTCAACAAAGCTAGAACAATTGATGCAAAACAAGTTGGCTGTTTGTTTCAGGGCATCCATTACAAAGTAGGCTCTAAAGAAGGAGATGACGTTGAAACATAAGTTGACTCCTCTTCTTACATGCAGATGTTAGTCTTTTTGAGAGATGATCATTTTTCCTTTTTCTGTGTTCCTTTCATTCAATGTACATTGGCGAATTGATCTAAGATCACTGCAGTTCTTGGCATTTTTGAGACTTCACATCATTTCCTGCCAAGAAAAAGAATCGATGGTAAATAAAAATCAGGCTAGCACCTTTTTTGAAATGCAATTCATTCTTTCTGCTTTAAAGGATCCAGCACTACAGTTTTTCGGTTTGCAGTACGCATTCCATTGGATTCGTCTCGTCGCATCCATCATCTATTAAGGTCTGATTTGCCTGTGCGTTCGATAGCTGCATGAGTAATTCAGTCCCTCATCAAGAGATTCAATACTGGCTGAGTCATTTGCTCATACAATCTCAAGGAACCTGCGCTAAGGTTTGAGAAGGTTTGGAGCTATTTCCAGGTTGGCACGTCAGTGACTTACGTACATTTCGGCAGTATCGCCCTTTTCGTCAGAGCCGTAGGCCTCACAGCCCCACTTTATTGCCGAGATGTATGTGGAGACGTTATGGTAATGACGCATAATATTATGTAATTACCATTTTTCTCTTAAGATTTGAAACAGTCAATTGGAATGACGTTTAAATGCAGTACTTTCCATAGCTCTTCCTGATCTGTCAGAATTCTTTTTGTTTGACCGCCACCTGCGGTGGTATGATGTTTCAGTATACCTAATAATCTGGAATGCTGTGCAAAGACATTTGCGTCAGCCGGGGTTCGAACCCAAATCTCATTGTTTCAGGGAGCGTATGCTAACCGTTGCACCAGCGACGCTCGTTTTGCACAGCACTCTTTTTTACGCTATAACGCGTTGTCTGCCAACAGCTAACCGTCGACGGTCTGGCGGGGCAGTCGCTATAGGCATTGAACCCACCTTTGCTGATAGATATTAGATATTGATAGCCAGTCAGAATTCTTTTTATTGTTTTTTGTTATTGTTATTATTATTATTCTTTGACGCAAACGTTTTTGCACAGCATTCCACATTATTGGGTCTCCCTGATCTTCAATATCCCTTTACGGAAGGCGTCACTTTCGCCTGGAGGACGATTCGGACGCCTACGAAGACGGACTGCTTGCGCGCGCTTTAGTGCTAGTGTGGTAGTTTTTTGATGAATTTTATATTTTTTCTGCCAATTCATAGGATTTCTGTGCCAGTAAATGGACTCATGTGATAGAACAGACTTTGGTGATGTAATTTCATTGAAATTAACGTAATTGCTTCATTTATAAGCCACATTTTTAGAGGAAAAAACCAAGTACTTGTAAAAAGGCCTCAATTAAAACCTTTATTGAACATTTATATGATATTTTACATATATTCACACACAATTATAAAATTTTTCTTCTATTTTTCAGTTTTTACATATTTTATTGCATAAAGTACATAAAATTCATCACACTGTCTGGAAAATGGAAAACAATGATTAGTTCGCCAGAAATAGTTCTGCGTATTGCCTGCGATCCCAGATCATCGATAATTCTCAATATTTTCTTGATTATTAGTTCACTTCAAATTTTCCTTCCTCAGGTCAATGAATTATTTTATTCGAATTCTTTATTCATAGCTATGGTGTGCGAAGATGAGATGAAGAGATACAATTTCGCCGTTATCTCCGCCCTGTTCTAGCCCTTTGATAGAAACGCACTTTTACTTTTGTAAAACTTTTTACAATCATTTGATAGCTAAATTCAAGTGAATTTGAACTACGCACTCTACTATTTGAATATCCTGTTTTTTGCACTGTAACAGTCGAATGAGATTTTGTTCCCACATTCAGGCATTTCTCTCTGAATAAATTTCTTTCATGAGCAGTTCCGATAGACTTCTAATAGTTGTTCAGTAGCTCAGATCTCGACGATTCCCCTAGTAATTTCTTTTATAAAGAACTTCTTATTGTATTGCAGCAGCTAAGAGAAGATTACGTTTTGCAGTCAATCAAATGTTGCAAAACGAGCGGTGACTTGGAGCCAATGTCGCGTAATTCCATCCACTGGAGTGCGAAACCCAATTATCTTATGACTGTGTCAGCGTTTTGAGGAGCCCTCTCCAAAAATCAACTATATTTTTGAATTGTTGAGATATGCGCTATCGAATAGTTATTGACTATTTCTAAAAAACTTTGGTCGGCGAAAAATCCTCAAATGTGCAACAAAATTTTATTTCGACTGTTGTTAGCGCAAAAATCAGGTCATTTAAGAAATGAAACATGCCGTTCAAATTGACTTAATTTCAGCTGTCGAACAGTTGCTTGCATTTCAAATAAAATCAAAAATTGGTTTTTACCAAAGGGCTCAGATAGGGTGGAGATAACGGAAAAGTACCGAGGGAGACTTATGCATTGCTAGAGATTTGTATGATTCATATTTGTTTTTGTTTAATGTTGTTATTAAAGGTTGTTGCTTGTTGACGAATGTATAACTAAATTTTTGACATACTAACATTGTGTAAAATATGGCTTGAAAATATACATTTTGAAAGAAGAATTGAAAAGCGTTTTCTCAAGAATGGAACATTCACAATGAAAAGTAAAAATTTCTGAAGCAACGGTCTTCTTTTCTTCAAAAGTACATTCATAGAAATCCTGCTAATAATAATTCACCAAATTTTTGCAATAATGAGGTGTCCCTAGTGTAAAGTTTTGTCAGATATGTAACAAGAAATCCGCTGTAAGTTGAAAGGACAGGTTGAATGTGGTAGGCGCAATATATTGTTATTTTTGCCCTACTATAACAAAGCAGAAGATCTCTTTTCTAGAAGCAAGCCGTGGTTCCGGAACTCTTATTTTTTGAGCTGTCGAATTAATACTAACTATCTGGTGAAACAGATCTTTTCTGGAAAAAACCAGAGGCTCGTGGACGTAATTCTTGAAATGCGATTGCAGGCGACAGAAATTGTTTTTGGTCAAAATTTTCAAAGCGTTGGGCGTTATTCTTTTTAGGAATACATTTACAATAGTTTTCAAATAATAATTAATTTTCTTTGGCCACTCACCGTTTTAATGTTTTGGGTCTATCAATTATTCATTGAAGACCAGCCGCTCAGGGTCAGCGCTTTAGTGGGCTATGCCTAATTCAGGCCGGAAAGATCAAGCTGAAGTTGGTTCGAGGTCACGCGTAATTATGAGGTACTCCTCTTTTCGGTTCATTTTTGGGTCTTTGGGTTATGGAGATTTTGGCTTTTTGGATTGTCGATCAATATAATCCTTCCAGGCTCTGGAGAAGGCGATCCGCCGAAACGTCAGTCACGTCGAATATTGTATTTCCAAGCTGCATTAGTAACTCTGTTATTGTATGCTTCGCTAATATTCAATAAATAATATCAATAACACCTCGGAAGGGCTAAACAAAAGGAATACATTTTTACAGTACTGGCCTAAGTTTCTGCCGAATCACACCAGGCTGCAATTGGAAGTATAACCATAAAGAATGTGCGATTAAGACGATATTTGGGATTTTGAGTTTTTAAGGTTAACTCAAACCGCTGTTTCTTTTCCGAGGGCGCTCTCTTACACACTGCAACATTGGGAACTTGCCGGAGTTTGATATTTTTTGACTATATCTCTGAATCAGGTGATCTATGAATACTTGGCGATTTACTTGAGAACTGTAACGCCAAAAAGCATGACATGATCAGCCATAATGGAAGAAAAGCGATATGAATTTTGGGCGATAAGTTCAGATTCAGGTCAGAATATTTATAGGTAAACGTAACAGGAAAAAGTCCATGGAGAGGAACACTATCATGTTGTTTTTAAGAAGAGAATCTAAACCGATTGAACACTTTTTTCGAAGTGCAAATTTATCTCCATGGCCTCAACGCTCTCAGTCATTGTCTCATGTTATTTTGCACACACGCGGTCACTGCTAAATAACTCACAAGGCTAAGCGGTTTGGTTAATGAAATGAAGAGTTTCGTACTTGCGGGATTGAGTTTGATTGAGGATCTTACTACTTCATGTTGTTCTGGAATGCGTAATGTTATGACGATAAGTAAGCTAAGGATATTAAGAATGTTTTCAGTCGCAGTACAATTTTTAAACCGTATCCGACATACCGTACAGTAATTTATTCAAATAGGCGGAGTTAAGGAGATAGTTTCGCCTTTCAAATTCACAAAGAACTTAATTAAGCTTCAAATGAAGTCTATTGGTCGAAATGGAAGCGCCTAAAAATCTTCAGATATTTACCCGCTAGGTGCTCAGCTATTCCACTACGGCAAAATCTTAGCTTCCTGTAACCAAAATGACGTTCTCTTTCGCTTTTGTTGTCATTGCATCTATTTCGAGCTAAAAAAAAGGTAGCAGGCGAAATTTTGTATAGTAGTACAAAACGGTATGCTTCACAAAAACCTTATTATTGAACCTAGGTGTCTTCTGAAAGACTGTTCTGAAGCCTTGCGAGGTTGATATGTCAATGTGGCTTAAATCCGTTTCGGCAGTCTCTCCCGTCTCATCAAAGCCACAGGTACCACTAGTCAACTCGACTGATAGTGGGGATCAGGACGTATGGCTCTGACGAGGCTGACGAGAGTGCCGATACGTAGTAAGCACT
Organism: Parelaphostrongylus tenuis; assembly: GCA_019055375.1. Taxonomy (NCBI): domain Eukaryota; kingdom Metazoa; phylum Nematoda; class Chromadorea; order Rhabditida; family Metastrongylidae; genus Parelaphostrongylus; species Parelaphostrongylus tenuis. Next base: position 15,748 of record JAHQIW010004222.1, on the reverse strand, counting down.
AAGAAATTGATTACAAAAAGATTCAAAATATTCTCTCAGATCATTTGTCATGTTTTTGAATACTCGTACTTTGTGAATGACGAGAAAAACTCGGCACTTTCATCATACATGCTGCTGTCGGTCTTGAGTATCTTGTTTCTAAACATATCTTGATCCCTTCCGTTTTGAGTGTTTGCTTGAGACCACGCTCAAATTGCAACATATCTCATAACTATTATTTGAGCCAACATGTCATGTGTTCTGTAAATAGGCTGACTTATAGAACCCGATACACTTGTTTCGACCTTGACGGTCTCATCAATCGTCGGTATCCTTCGTTTTTTGCCAATTCTCTCGGGGCACTCAGTTCCCTTATACTATGAGCGGGCAATGATGAACATTTTGCACCGTCCACTGAGTGAAATTATCACTGAATGGGCAGTGTTGTACACTCGATTAGTATAGGGGACTGAGCGCCCCGAGAGGATTGACAAAAGACGAAGGGCACCGCTCAACTGATGAGACCATCAAGGTCAAAACATGTGCATCGGGCTCTATAAGTCAGCCTTATAACAGACCACATGAGACTTTGACTCAAATAATAGTTATGAGACATATCTTGATCGCTTCTACACTTATAGTTACGTTACACCCGTTGCAATTTTGGCATCCTAGCATGCCTCGCAAATTTTATCATCCTCTTCGCGCTCATCCTTCCCAATGTTACTGTAACTGGGCTTTTTCAAGATCAGAATTATGTGGCTTTTTCTCAAGTTTATTTAGCTTTTTACACCCAACGCATAGCTTGTTGATCTCGATCTCGGCGCAATAATAAGATTCATAAGATTCATTGGTTTTGAGAGAGTCTATGAATTCACTCTGTCTAACTTTTATCGAACTGAGAAAGACCTTTGAATCAGTTGAAAAGAAGCAGCCATGAAAGCTTTGAACAATTGGAGCGTCCAATCAGTACATAAGGACCTTGTGAATTAGATGATTTAACAAGCAAAATATCTCCATTCTGTAACGATAGTACTTTCGACTCAAGAAGGTTAGGTCGACAAGACCATGCCATATATCCAAAATTATTCACTGCCACCTTTCAAAACTTCGTGAGAAAATTAGAACGGATATACATGGAAGTGAAAATCGATGGTTCACATTTACATTATATTTACATTATATTGTTATACTGATGACATCGTTCTATATCATCAAGCATCAGGCAAGTGGAGTGATCGCTGACCGATTTCGTCAACGCTTGTAGAAGGATCGATCTCTGATTAAATCCAACAAAAACTATCTTTGTGAGGAGCATACTGGTTTTGAATGCCTCATTCACGCTCAACGAAATGATAATTTCCGAATGCTTCAGTTACGTCCGTCGGTAGCGTTCAGTTATAAGTAATAATTTTCAACGTTTCAAGAGCAACGACTTTGGCGATTTCAATATAATACTCCAATGTTGTGTTGTACTAATTCCAGAAGACCTTCTTAGTCCGTTGTAGGTGTAAAGCTGAAATCATGTTTCATACTAGGCACGTTTTTCGCTGAACAGAGGAACACGATTTTTGTTATTAGATCCAGACTTTTGCTTTGCTGTCGAAGAAATAATTCCAGCTAAATTGTGTAATTGTAATACCTAAAGAAGTCCTTTAGGGATTCACATGAATTTCGTGCGTATGCTTAGATTTATTAGCGTACCCATCGGGCAACATGAAAGTAAAATGGGAAGCCTCCGCACATAAAACGATAGAGCAAGGTCTTTTCTGCATTGTTCGTACAAACACCGAAAAGTCATATCAGAACGAGAAATTTTTAGAGGTGTTGCGAGAATATGCGCAGAAAACAATCTTCTTTTGACTGCCACAGCGCATCGAAGAGTCCTTAAGGTATCCGAGTACACTGTTGAATCAGCGAGAATCAAGCTTTCTATTGGCAGTAAAAGTCAAATTGTAAAAGGCATACATTTTTTTTGGAGTTCTCTCACAACCACCACTATATTTTTGGCATCTTCGCCTACGCAGCATTACATCTCTTACTTCGTTGTTCTAAGTAACAGAAATTTCCTAGTAAAATCAGTACGCAGGTCGTCTATCATCAGCAGTATCATAGAAGGCTTGTATTAATATGTCCCGTGCCTCTACGTTAAGAAAACCAGAAGTGATTGTATACCTAACGTTTGATTAAAACGCGTAGTGTTGAAAAATTGTTCAGCCGGCGGTTCAACATAGTGTCAACATATATACTTCAAAAAAAGAAAATGCAGAAAAAAATCAATATAAATACAAGTGAAAATGTGTAAGACACATGGTATAGCACAGAAAAGAACCCGTTGAGTAACATGAAAGGAGCAATGCTCAGAAATCAAGATAAAATTAAAAAAAAAATGAAAGACCTAGCGCATTATTAAAAATCCGACAATAAATCGATTTTGGCATCTAATTATTACACATATACAACCAGATGATCGCGGTATGACACTCGCAGCAGCCGCGATGCTCAAATTAGACCACCGTTGTGGACGACTGTAGCGCAGCAAAAGGACGAATGGAATATGTACTGGGATCCGCACAATTAGTGAAGACGAACCGTTCAGGTATCAAGTTTCAAATAAGTACACGACCAGATTTACCAAAGACATGACTATTTCTGGTTAGGCTTGGCTAGCGTGCCGTCCTGAGGTGGGTTTCACATCAATGACAATAGATAGCGGAAGTGGTTTTTCCTGAGTAACTCGTGCCTTCTTGAAAGGAAGAGCGGCGAACACTACTGGCAGGACTATGAGACCATGACACATTCCAAGGAATACGACCAAAACGACAACCTGAAAAATACCCTAGTCCACCATATATGTTGCACAACTGGTAGCAGAAGATTCGCACAGGAAAGAAACTTCTTATAATAATTGTGTGGTCAAAAGTCCTCTGTAAGAACCACACGTAGTATGCATTTGTCGTGGGCGGTGGAACAATAACTACAGAAGAAGATACTTTCGGAATCATATAAAAATGAACTTCGCAATTTTGTCACCGTGGTTTCAAACCGTCTCAAGAATCCAATAATGCAGAGTGGTGTGCAAAAATGTTTGCGTCAGCTGGGATTCGAATCCAGACCTCATCCTTTCCGGGAGAGCGTGCTGAACCGTTGCACTACCGACGCCCGTACATTATTGGGTATATTGTAACATCATGCCACCGCAGGTGTTGGTCACATAAAATAATTTCGTCTCAAGAATCAATTTATGTACGCATCAACGACTTAGCTGCATGAGGCGGCGCTAGGTTAGTAGCTGTTGTTGTTGTTAAGTTAATATAGTTCGCAGTACGGATCGGTTGACATTTCGGCAACGCCGCCTTTTTCAGGGGCTCAACAACAAAGGGACTACCAAACTCGTGCCGGCTCAAACAGATAACTTTTTGATGCTTACTCAAATTGACTTCGATGTCATTGTTAATGGAAAGTCGATCTTTCGATTCTCAAGAATCTTTCATTCCATCTTTTTTTCGGTCGCTTTTGATATTACACAATAGAATCGATGTACAAATAGTTTCTCAGACGTACCTTTACAAACACTTGCACCATATAAGCATGAACAGCTACAAGTACAACAATGGAGATCATCGTCGACGTGCCTGACTGGAACATTGGCCAAGCAATGGACGCTAATGCGTTACGAATTCGCTCTCTTTTATTCTGAGAAAGTAGAAGAGTGATTTAAGATAAACGACGACGTTTTTGTTGAGAGCAAACATAGGCGAGATTCATCTTTATATCTGAGTGCTATTTGAAGCTAGGTCGAGGCAAAAAATGTTGTCAAGTGGTTTCAAAGATCAAATTTTTGGTTTGAAGTTTCACCTTCTTGTAGCCGTAAACTAGCCTATGACCAAAATAACATCTCAATCGACTCCCACGAAGTTAAGGTTAATTCTACGCGCCTGACTGCGACCCAATAGGCCGTGGTGGCATGGTAATTGTGCATGAACCTTCTGTGCACTTTACGCGAACAGCAATCAAGGCCATTAGTTTGGTGATGGATCAAGGCACTATTATATAAATTTCGAAAACTAGACCCATTAAATTACCAGATTTAAGTATAACGTGTGGCTAAGCAGCCAAGCAAATGTGTTCGGACAATATCACTTGACAAAAGAAACTATTAGAAAGAGCAAGTAGGTTAGCTTTTGCCAAAAAGTTGAATTGAAGACATCTGGAATAGTCGGACTGAATCACATACTCTACTGGTCGTAAAGTCTAGAAAAAATGCCTTCACAGTGACAGTTTCTTCAGTACAGGGAGGATCCCTGCACGGCAGCAAACAACTACGAAAACCTTAATAACATCGCTGCTAAATCCGTTGAATCGTAGTTCTTTCATTTTTGATCACATACGACTATTAGGTTACCGGATAATTTCCTTTGTAATAGTGCCATGTGATGTGGGCAACGAAATCAACGGAGAATCCGATGGCCATCAGCAAAGTGGTCATAGAGATCGGATCCAAGTCTATATTGAGGTAAAACAAGGCAGCCAAACACTCCTGAAATCACATAGACAACATAGAATAGTTTTTTTGCCTTAAATAAGTGACTGTAGCTTTGCATTCAGTAAGAATAGTCTAAATGGAGTTAAGGTAACATTATAAGTAAGCTTGATATAGTATATCGCCATGTGCTTGATTTGACTTTTCAGTAGAGAGAAAACAATATAAGAAAGTAAATTGCGCTAGCTTTTGTCATATTATCTTCAGCTTCAGCCTAACTGTGTTCAGTGCTGCTTTCTGCTCCCTAGATTATTTCTGCTCACTGGTGACTGCCAAAGCCCAATAGGGCTCAAAATAGTTAAGAGATATGCAAAATAAGGGTTCTGTGGTGTGTGGGTGACACGTGAAACCTTGGAAAAGGTAATTTCAAGTTCGAAAGCACCTCAGATTTCGAGTTTTACTTATACCTCATCATCTTTATGGTTGCATTTCACATCGTACGCTGCCATGAAAAAAGATTGACCAGTGAATAAAAGTTAAGACGTCATCACAGTTTTTCAAGAACATCATTGACACATTTGACAATTGTACAGAATATAAAAACGCTTCAATGGCATTTATAGCTCATATATTCAACTCGCTAAAAGTAAGGAAGCGATGGTAAATTAGTATACTGAGAAAATCCCAACTTCCAAAACCTCAAGATTAACATTTTATGATGTTGTGCGTATGTTATTTTGAATAATATTGGATAATAATTAAATATTTCTACTTATTGAGCATAATATATTATGCTATGCCACTCAGATAGAGTTTGTTATATAGAATCTGGTTAAAACAGTTTCCGTATGGAAATTAACTTCAAGATATTCGTGTATAGTTGCAATGGTGTACGGATCGTCGTTCCCAGTAGCATGAGATTACAGAAGTTGGGAAGGAGGATGCCAAGACGACATATTAAGTTTTGACAAGAGGTCATATGTGAATGTAAAAGTGGCTATCAAAGATAATGAAATTTAAAATACAAAGATAAATTATATAGTTTATAACAGCGTTAGTGCCTCATTTTTATCGTAGGCGAGTTTTATTGCCACAGTCGACGCCCCTTACCCGTACGAGACTTTGTAAAAATGGTAACAAGGTTTAATAAATCCTTTAGAGATTACGTCGTCCTTGTCGTCGTCGTATAGTTCTGTTTAGTCAAGATTAGAAAGAACAGCTTTTGAAACTTGGATTCACCAGCAATACATCTCTTCACTACGGCCAGTGAGACATATGCTAACTTGATGATTTCAATGCACAACATCATAATATGACATTGTTTGCATTTTTTTTTTTACTAAGGCCACGTTTCCCGTGGTGATCATCAATGAAGAGTCGTAGACACAGTTGCTCAACCTTTTTCTTATCAATTGAAAAAATGTTTCGAAATCAATTAGAACTTTTTTAATTGGCCTCCTTTAGCGGTGGTATGATAGTATAAAATACCCAGTGAGAAGAACGATGCGCAAAACTTCTTGCGTCAGCTGGGACTTGAACCGACATTTTACCCTATTCGGGGCCCGTGCACGTCACATTGCCTTACCGTCACATCACCCACTCCCGTTTTGACACTACTGTTTTCTACGCTACAACGCGTGTATCTGTTAGCGGTCAACTATAAACGGTGTGGCGTAAGTGGTCGCTATCGACACTGAACCCACTGATGCTGACAGATTTTGGGTATCAAACATCAACCATAATTATTTTTATTTGACCGCCTTTAGCAGTGCTATGATGTTATAATATACCCAATGAGAGGAGTGATGTGCAAAACTTTTTGTGTCAATTGGGATTCGAACCCACATCTGTAGCACAGAAAAAAGCGGTGTCAAAACGTGCGTTGGTAGTACAACGGTTCAGCGCGCACCCCTGTATAGGGCGAAATGTGGGTTTAAATCCCACCTGTCGCAGAAAATTTTGCTCGTCACTCTTCTCACTGGGTTTCAAATTAAAATCATGAAAAATTCTGTACACACTTTGTTGAGAAATAGTACTAAGGTGTAATGAAACATGCGTAAAATGCACGGCATAAAATTCTCTCAAAACCGATGACGAAATCCATGCACATATAAATCCATTGCACGAATAAATCCAGTTATTTAGCGAGCAGCTTTCATCAAAGTGCACAACTAGAAATATTTCATTCGGTGTCTGGAGCGTCTCAATGAAACGCGGTATCCATCTGTACCAATATCGCTCTACCATTTATTGAAATTATCTTTCTACCGCTTAGTTTCCAAAAAGGAAAAGTTTCTTGAGCCAGGAAAAGGTGCCTTCTTATTGGCGCACTCAAAGGAGTGTTCTTTTGCGAATAGACAGTACATTGTTCATACGGTACCAAATGTATTAAGGAAAATATGTAAATCGGAAACAAATAGAAAACAACACGTGAACTATCACACCCTCTCAACCTATGTTCCATAATGTTGGCATAACTGTCATTGTTTGAGTGAAAACATTCGAGCAGAGCTTACCCAGATTGATTGATAACACTGAGCACGATGATGTTAGAATAGTGACCGGAGACGGTGTGAATAGAGTGAGAACGATAAGCATGCAAATCAGAGCGAAGAGCACAGTTTGCTGCGTTACCGGGACGATAGAAAGCAGCTAAAAGTAATGAATTGTAATTTTTCATTCACTGGACATGAGATTGTTAACAAAAGATTGATTTTTTTATTATTCAATATTGAGCAAAATTTCTACAACAGTGTGAAATAATTGGAAAATACCACACAAATTGATGAATGCGAATTTTATCAGGGCTTATTTTGACTACATACTAAAGTATCCTAAGCTTTTTTAACTAGTTGTAAAGTGTACAAAGTATTATTGTAAACCACAGAATACTAAGCGAAATGTGAAAACAGAACTACGAATACGGCTTTCCCATCGACGGGACATTCCGCTAAAAGTAGAGATTTTAAGGCAGCTGGGCTCTCTTTTTACGGAAACTACGTACCTAAGGTGTTCTCTACTAGTAGTCTATCCTTCCGCGGAAATGAAGTGATTTCAAAATCGAAATTTTACCGTATAACTACTAACGAATCCGCGGTGAGTTCGAACAGTCAACGACTACCTATTTCGCAAACGATACGTAATCTTCCCTCCGTTAGTAGATAGCGTTATTAGAGCCTTTCCAAAAATCAAGTTTAGCATCAAGATCCGCCCCTATCGAACTGTCGAATAATTACAAAATCTCAGATAAAATAACAGAAAAATTGTTATATAACAGTTAGAAATAGGTTTTTTTTTTACGGATGGATGTGGTCATCTTGTTGAAGTGTGGAGAATTTCAAACATATGGGTGTTTTTTTACCAGAACTACCTTTGCAAAAATCCATTCTGTGATATTCGATCATTCAATAATGATAATGTCCTCTCAGAACCTCAGGTTCACCTATTGACTTCCGATAGTTCTACTGCAGGGTGCGTCGCTGCTGGCCGCCCAGCATACAGCGCGACGATCGGTGCATAAAATTTTCATGTATTTGGTTCCCAACATGTATTGAGAAAACAACGAATGCTTTCAAAATGACGCTGCACACTGTAATGCGATGCTACTTCATGGATGCAGCGACATTTCTGCGCCCCTTCAATAGTTCTCTCTGGAATGGTCCTTACCCGAAATGAGAAATTGTTTAGAAAACAGCTTTTCTTAGACCAAATGCAGTTTTACATCTACATTAGCTAAGCTACTAATTGATAAAAAATTCATAAATTCTGCGGGGCAAAATCAATCATCGTAAAGAAAATGGCGGCCATAGAGGATCTACTGCCACTATATCCCACTCAGAATGACGCCCATAGACGTCATGTGTAACGAATGTGTTGGCAGACCATATATCCCTTTCTGGAGCACATATAGATATAAGGTTAAGTGCGTCTTGGAATACATGCTAAATTCGTGGTGATTCAATCAACGTCATGGAGTTCACCATGCTTGCTACTTTTCTGGGTTCAGAAAATTAATTCCAGACTTGCCTACAAAGAATTCGTCATTCTGTAAAGGTGATGATTCCGAAAAATGACATCTAATAAATGTCATGTGTCGCGAATTGTATCAATGTGGTGAAATTTTCGTGTGTTGACTTCAATGTAATTTGTAATATGATATAAACTTTAACATTTTTGTAATTTTATAAACGAGGAAGGTGTAACCTGATCTGAATACATAGAGAAGTCCTCATAGATGGTAATATTAAGGTGACTATATTCGTTGGCGATGTTTCGCCATTGCTCCAGAAGATTGAGACGCTCCGTCCAGGTGACAGCATCATGAAATCCGGTCGAGAAGATAAATTTCTGCAGGCATGATGGGCGCTCAGCAAGGCAGTCACTAGAAAATCACTTTGCATATAGATTTCGGCCTACAAACGTTTGTAAACCCGTCTATTAGATTTGCGCATATACATTACTCGTCTAAGCTACTAGTAAAACGTACTGGTAAATTGTGCACTCCGTGAAAAAAGAGCGCTTGGTAAGTGTACAGGTACAGAGAGGAATAGTGCATGATGTATAATCATCTTACACCTATCATCTTGCAGTTTAAACAAAAAGAGACGAAGTTTTTTGCTGCGATTGATCCTTGAAGAATGCGCTCTCTATTAGGTATTATCGGTCACTGTATGTGTGATTGAATGCTTATCGCGCCTATAAAGTTACTTTTACGATAGTCTAACGGTGCACTAAGTTGGTGCTGCTACTTTTCAGACATGTCTGATACTATTTTATCGATCTCGGAAAGATCGAAGGGCTGTTGGTACTGCATTTTAGGATCGATCTAGCTACTGCTCATTTCAGGGTACATCTAATTACTGCGCTTCACACGCCGAATAGTGGTAGTATCAATATTGACGACGTACCTATGATCGCCAAGATTCACGTAATGACTCCATCGTCTGTACTCTTGCAGTTTAAAGAATTCGGGCAAATAGCGATACTTGAAGTCGATAGAACCATGTTCCTGCAAAAAACTACAGAAGTTGAATGTGTTACAGAATTATACTTTATTTTAGATGTCAAGGGGGGCGCCGTGGCCGAGTGATTGTGAAGATCGTCGCGGCGCGTGTGGAGCCGAGCTCCATCCCACCTCTCTCCGGAAGACAGCAACAACGCCCTATGAAACGCCATAGCAAGGCTATCCACGAAATTATAAAAAGACCCGACCAACCAGTATTCTACGCCGTTCAACAAGAAGACAAAAAAACGACTTGAACGCTGGCAGTACTTTGATCCGCCCAGTGAAAAACACTGTGATGACGGCTCAAATAGAAGTTTGAATGTTAATATCATTTCGGCTGTGAGATGTAATGCGGCGCAGTTTTTCAAGGCCAGTAGTTCTACTTCCCCCTCAACTCTGACTTTGAGTTCGAATATCAGTGTATGAAAACGAAAATCAGGTGTACGCAACAGTTTTGAACCAGCGCATAGGGAAGGGCTCCGGCACTATCCGATTGATGCTGTTTGTGGCAGTTTCATTCGCGTATATTGAATCACTATATTGTTTGACACCGAAATAATACTTTATAGGTTTACCCACACCTATACTCATTGATATTATATCACGAATAGACCAAAACATTGTAGCAAAGGAATTTTCTTAGCTAACCATCATTCAACTGCATCATAAAAATGAGCATTTTCGTATATAATAGAGCCAACACCATGCACTGTTGACGGAGTTAAGATCAATAAAAAGCTGCACCGTTTGAGGAAAATGTTCGAAAGGTACTCGAGCTTTGAAGATTCTGCTCCGTCTGACTAAAGGAAAGTTTAGGAGGAAAACCTTTAGGAAATGCATTACTGTTGCAGAGTTCAATGATTTCCAAATTATAAGTGAAGTCTCAGTAAACTCTGTAATCATGGGAACGGTTTCACCATGCATGTCTCCTCATTACATTTTTCGGCAACCCGCCCCGAGTAAGCTGTCTTAGACGACGCTCGGAAAAGGGAATTCTCTAATGCACGAACATGCTAAAGTGCCAAAACTATCAATTACATCAACAAATTCCTCGTCGTTCCCAATTCTGGCCATGTTCGGCTCTATTTGAATCTATATTTATTAGAACAATAAGAACTGCATCAGTAGTATTTGATGAAGGCTTTTGAATAATCAGTACATAAATCAAAATAATAGATGAGCGCTACCCGTAAATCAATTTCTAAAAGATGTATCATGCAGATGCGACATCTTCAAAAGTGACTGAACTGCTATCCCACACAATAACTTTTGATACCACACATATGCAAGAATTCAGTCCTGTGAACATCTCATATAAGTCTGTGCTAGCGATTTGCTGATCCCGTAGGGCCTGCCCGACTGACGAGGCTGCCAAGGCGGAAACACGGGTATCAGGCCGTATAAATGTCCTTAACAGACAACATGACATGTTGCCTCAAAATAATGATCATCAGATGTGAGAAGGTTACGTGCTCCAAAATAAACCGCGAAAGAAAAAACTGACGTTTGCAAGGCTCATGCCACCACGCCTGAGACTGCATAGAATGCACGTCTTCACGAGTGTGTCAAATTTGTTATCTAAGGTAAAAAGTGAAGACAGTCATTCTAAAATTAGCTGGTTCACTGCATGATCAGTAAAGATAGACCAAGAAGCCTATAAATAGCAAGTGTTTCGAGCGATTATTATTCCAAAACTACGAAAATGTATTGGCTCACCTTTTCTCCAACATATGGGAGATAGGGTAGAAGCCACATTTGTGTGCTCGCCGCACCAACACTGTTGTTAGCCGTCTCGAATCGTCGCAGAATCCGCATAATCTCAGGCACTGAATTTGGTAAGTGCATATCGCTCGGGTTGTTCACAAATACGGCTACCTAAGTGAGTACCTTTATAAATTATCACTTGCGATAAATCAACAAACCATGTGATAGTGCTCTCATTGATTTTACTGACTAATTCTTCAGCAACTTATTATAAGATGTACTAGTAGAAATGAACCGGAAACTTCCGATATGGCACAGAAAAGACGGTGAGAACATGCTGCTCCAAAAACGAGAAAGAGAATTTTGTTTTGAATTCTTTTCATTATGGATGTTGATTGAAGACCTGAAGACCCTCTCCAAAGTGAACATAACTAAAAAACCTGTCCGCCTTCCTTGAAGATGATGTCCGTCTGAATTCTTACGAGCTCGAGCAGAGGAGAGTCATCAAGAAAAAGCTTTTCCGACGACAGTCCCACTTTTATACGCATCACACCATGTATCATCAGCGTCCAGTAGACCAGCATCACTCCTAGAAGAAAAGAGATTCAGCAACGAGTGTGTTCGAAAACAGAAAATGACGTTTATGAATTGTGTATATGTAAATACATGACTGCTATTTAGGACAAAATGTGAACCAGCATAAGGATCAGTGAGATGTTCCTACGATAACTAATGTTATTAACCCACAAGACATTTATGGTAGACAAGAGTTGTCCAGTGAATTTCGCTAGTTCTAGGAAAGTGCTATGCATCATATCGACTTTCTAAAAACTTAACGAATTCGCCATTTTATGGGACTCAGTTTCTAACGGCGCTTGTTCCGCACTTGCCGTTAAGTCTCAGCTTGTGCCTACGTGATTTCCTCCATGTGGACGCGTATACTCTGATCTGTTCATTCAATAGTTTTCAGTAATCTCTCATCCTGTTTACGCTTTGAATAGGTTCCGAAAGTCCATGTTAGAGCAGAAAGATTCGTAAAGTCAAAAAATTAAGCCATCACATCCTCAATTTTTATGAAGCCCTCCACACCTCTCGCTTCCCATTTTCATCTCCAGATACACATAGCATGTGAATCCGAAGGTATCATTATTATGCTAAGTGCGAATGGGCAGTTGGAATCGTTTCTCATGAATATCTCGTCTTGAGGTTCAGCTGAGGTCTTATGTCCGAAACGCACTGCTGACAGTGGGACCGTTGCTGCACCCGGATAATGCCTAGAGTTATAAATCAACAAGCAAGCTACTCAGTCAAACACCTTCACAATGATAATAGAGTAAAATCGATACATAAATTTTCAGTCGCACAAGACACAAAATATTATGCTGAGTCTTTCCTAACGTGCTTGCTTGTAGGCTGTCCTTTGTGTAATAATGTAAATGGTAGTGAGGATGACGCTGTTAGATTTTGTGCAACTTTAGTGAAAACAGTGACTATTTATGCTAACATAGGTGTGTTTTCATCCTAATTCTGTTGTTGACTCAAGTCAGTAGACTTTGTGAATGTTCCACCTGACCTTCTCCAGTACCAACCAATATTGGTGTTATCCCTTCCTTAAAAACCCCTTCGTCTTTTTGCACAGCTTTATGGGTTTGCAAATGATTAGGTGACGGATTACGAGATTGTACATTGAGATGTTAACCCAAATACTCTCAGAGACGGAGGCCTTTAGGGGAGGTTCCATGTTTCAGAAAAAAAACAACAAATGAGTCTGTAAGGACGGAACAGGTGTCTCGGGCTGCACAGAAGCCCTTACCAGGACCACATGACATGTTGGCTCAAATAATGATGAAAGGATATATTGAAATTGAGCGTGGTCTAAACAAAGCACTTGAGATAAAGATAAAGGTAACAAAAAATAAACAAAGATCAAAAAAGAAAGAACACAACAATAAACAAAAACAAAACCCATTTTTAGTCAATTAAATCGCATCGCAGTTGTGGCGCTGAGAACTCGTTTGTTCGGAATTTGAAATTCCTTCCTTTCTCCAAATAAAAGAGATGGATGCGAAAACGTGTAAATGCGCACAGAGAATTCATGTTGAATGATACACTAATGGTACGCTTTATCATAGTATAGCACCACTTTTTACGTCATTACTCAGTCTGTTTCTATCGGATCCGGAATCCAATTGTATCATCTGATTGCTGGCATGGAGATCTATCTAAAAATAATCGCATCTTGGCTGAAACGTGTAAATGCGCACAGAGAATTCATGTTGAATGATACACTAATGGTACGCTTTATCATAGTATAGCACCACTTTTTACGTCATTACTCAGTCTGTTTCTATCGGATCCGGAATCCAATTGTACATCTGATTGCTGGCATGGAGATCTATCTAAAAATAATCGCATCTTGGCTGAAACGTGTAAAAGCGCACAGAGAATTCATGTTGAATGATACACCCATGGTACGATTTATCATAGTATAGCACCACTTTTTACGTCATTACTCAGTCTGTTTCTATCGGATCCGGAATCCAATTGTACTATCTGATTGCTGGCATGGAGATCTATCTAAAAATAATCGCATCTTGGCTGAAACGTGTAAATGCGCACAGAGAATTCATGTTGAATGATACACTAATGGTACGCTTTATCATAGTATAGCACCACTTTTTACGTCATTACTCAGTCTGTTTCTATCGGATCCGGAATCCAATTGTACATCTGATTGCTGGCATGGAGATCTATCTAAAAATAATCGCATCTTGGCTGAAACGTGTAAAAGCGCACAGAGAATTCATGTTGAATGATACACTAATGGTACGCTTTATCATAGTATAGCACCACTTTTTACGTCATTACTCAGTCTGTTTCTATCGGATCGGGAATCCAATTGTAAAATCTGATTGCTGGCATGGAGATCTATCTAAAAATAATCGTATCTTGGCTGAAACGTGTAAATGCGCACAGAGAATTCATGTTGAATGATACACTAATGGTACGCTTTATCATAGTATAGCACCACTTTTTACGTCATTACTCAGTCTGTTTCTATCGGATCCGGAATCCAATTGTATCATCTGATTGCTGGCATGGAGATCTATCTAAAAATAATCGTATCTTGGCTGAAACGTGTAAATGCGCACAGAGAATTCATGTTGAATGATACACTCATGGTACGATTTATCATAGTATAGCACCACTTTTTACGTCATTACTCAGTCTGTTCTAATCGGATCCGAAATCCAATTGTACTATCTGATTGCTGGCATGGAGATCTATCTAAAAATAATCGCATCTTGGCTGAAACGTGTAAAAACGCACAGAGAATTCATCTTGAATGATACATTAATGGTACGCTTTATCACAGTAGAGCACCACTTTTTACGGCATTACTCAGTCTGTTTCTATCGGATCCGGAATCCAGTTGTACCATCTGATTGCTGGCATGGAGATCTATCTAAAAATAATCGCATCTTGGCTGAAACGTGTAAAAGCGCACAGAGAATTCATGTTGAACAATAATCACTGATGGTACGTTTTATTACAGTATAGCACCATTTTTTACGTCATTACTCAGTCTGTTTCTATCGGATCCGGAATCCAGTTGTACCATCTGATTGCTGGCATGGAGATCTATCTAAAAATAATCGCATCTTGGCTGAAACGTGTAAAAGCGCACAGAGAATTCATGTTGAACAATAATCACTGATGGTACGCTTTATTACAGTATAGCACCATTTTTTACGTCATTACTCAGTCTGTTTCTATCGGATCCGGAATCCAGTTGTACCATCTGATTGCTGGCATGGAGATCTATCTAAAAATAATCGCATCTTGGCTGAAACGTGTAAAAGCGCACAGAGAATTCATGTTGAACAATAATCACTGATGGTACGCTTTATTACAGTATAGCACCATTTTTTACGTCATTACTCAGTCTGTTTCTATCGGATCCGGAATCCAATTGTACCATATGATTGCTGGCATGGAGATCTATCTAAAAATAATCGCATCTTGGCTGAAACGTGTAAAAGCGCACAGAGAATTCATGTTGAATGATACACTAATGGTACGCTTTATCATAGTATAGCACCACTTTTTACGTCATTACTCAGTCTGTTTCTATCGGATCCGGAATCCAATTGTATCATCTGATTGCTGGCATGGAGATCTATCTAAAAATAATCGTATCTTGGCTGAAACGTGTAAATGCGCACAGAGAATTCATGTTGAATGATACACTAATGGTACGCTTTATCATAGTATAGCACCACTTTTTACGTCATTACTCAGTCTGTTTCTATCGGATCCGGAATCCAATTGTACCATCTGATTGCTGGCATGGAGATCTATCTAAAAATAATCGCATCTTGGCTGAAACGTGTAAAAGCGCACAGAGAATTCATGTTGAATGATACACTAATGGTACGCTTTATCATAGTATAGCACCACTTTTTACGTCATTACTCAGTCTGTTTCTATCGGATCCGGAATCCAATTGTACATCTGATTGCTGGCATGGAGATCTATCTAAAAATAATCGCATCTTGGCTGAAACGTGTAAAGCG
>JAHQIW010004220.1:0-22156 GCA_019055375.1 Parelaphostrongylus tenuis | reverse complement strand
ACTCTCGGCCGTACATGGCATCTGATTGTTTAAACGTCTTCTCGCTTGACAATACTTTTCTCTTAGATTTTTGGTAATTATTAAAAAGCTTGAATCTCTGCAATTTGACAATAGATTCGATTTTTGAAAGCCTTTTTATCACGCTGTAGCAGCAAAAATAAAAAATTAGGTCTCACTCATCAGTTTGACTATACTTGATGGGGCTGGGAACTGTGTAGATAGTTTTCATCACACTGCTAATTATTGAACAGTTCAAAAATTGGACACTATTAATTTTTTTTACTTACGCTGCACTTGGTTCTTTAAAAGTTTCGATAAGCATTTGTTAAAGAAAATCACATTTTACGCTCGCAGCACTAAATCCGCGGCATGGACATCATAGTCTGGTCTGTGTTGATAGTATAGATAAAATTTATATGTCATATGTCATCGCCATAGAAAGAATGAATATCACGAATAAAACTTTTGTGAAGTATTTTCGGTGTAGAGAAAGACTACTTTGTCCTGAAAGTCGTCATTTTTCAACAATAATACCACAGCCATGTGAAAAACATCTTTTCCACCCTTATTGTGCATTTCTACAGCCTGTCTTGTGAGAACGTAGCCTGAAAGCACATCTGTCACAAAAACACCTCCCAAACAAACAGAACAAAGCAAAAACTTCTAATAGAGGCTTGTATGGAGATATCCTTAGTATGTTGCTGAAGTAATTGTAGGAAGAACGCGCGTTCATGTAATGAGGAGAGTAATTCTTTGGAGAAACACATATTTCTGGCCAACAGTTTTGTACAGTGCCGATGTTCCAGCGATCTTACTCAAATATTTATTCAACAATCAGCAACTCATAAAATGAGCATCAACAGTAACAACTCACCTGAAAATCATTACCTGTCAACACTTCACCATTTTTGCAAAAATTGTACTTTTGGACAATCGATAATTAGCACATTCTAGAACAATCATTTCATCCTCGCCTGCACAAAATACAAAATATAATTTGACAATCTTGATTACACTTATAAAACCTTACTATGAAGGCCTAGAACGATTGCGACCACATTTTGAATGAAAGCCAAATGAAATATTCTCCAACAAAGAAATTTCTTACGTGGGCTGCACCTTGTATGTACTTGCTCGGCTTTTTATCGAGCACTTACAACATTTTCTTTCTCTGCTAACATTCGCAAATACTTAGTACAACGATCAGTTTTCTCTTACGGCGGTTGGGAAACGCCTCGCTAATAAGACTGAATTTCAGCCGAGGAGCGGTTTCTTGTAGAGAGTAGCTGGCATACACCGCCATCTTGAAGTAGATGTAGTTACATGTGGAAACCGAGTAAAATTGTCTTGATTAGCTGGCACGCGTTTGGCTCCTTTTATCTGCTAATCACATTAGCAGAAGATATTATTGAAAATATCATTATCATTTACAATTTGATTTGTTGTTCTGCTCGACGACAGATGGATGCTTGCACTATTTTTGGCACCATGGTGCCAACAAATTCATACAGTATAGGAGTGCATCGGTCACGCTTCTTGTTGACAATGACCAGCCGCAGTTTTATATGGCGAGAACTTACTTTGAAAAAAAAACGGCTTGAAGATTACGAAACTGGTGAATTTTGGCCACATTATTAGGCTGTGGAAAAGTCCCTAAAGATCTACTGAAAATTCGAAGTTTGTATATAAATTCAATTATAAACGAGAATTATTCTTCGTAAAAAGGCCATCATTATCCACGGTCTTCCGCCAACGTCTGCAAGCTTCCAATCTCCTCAAAATACCATTCTTTCGGTTAGATCGGCATCCACGTAGGAAATGTTCGTTTGAGTGCAAATGACCATAATTGGACGGCGCAGATCATCTGGACTGTAGGCTGAGTGCAGAAAGACCTCGACTCCTCCAATATATCAAGCTTTTCCTTAGTCTTCAATGCGTGTGAAGTTTGCCATTGCCTTGCTGAATCAGCCCGCGTTTTTGACGAATCACTGTCGAGTACTCTTCTTTCAACTCATCGTAGGCTCGTTGCATCGCCGTGGGAGTTTCTTATGGAACTATTTCCCAGATATTCCATGAATTTACAGTAACCGATATTCTGTGAAACAAGCATAGAATTTGAATTTTTCGCTGGTGTTAAAAAACTTTTTCCTCTTTTCCGCATTTTAGTATTGCTGATGTAGCGCGTCGATAGTGCTACTGGAATCAATGCCTCCTGAAAACTATAACATCAAGGGACGCAAGCAAAACACAAGAGAATTATCGCTGTTATTGTAACCTTTATTTATTACCTACTCTTTTCAACATCTCAAGGTACGATGTGAACTACAACCATAAGATTGCTTAGATACGGACAAAACTTGGACATCTATTAGGCTTCGAATCCGCTATCACTATTTCCGGAGGCCGAGTAATACACACCGTATCATCAAGGCTTTAACTTTTGTTTCGGTTATGT
Organism: Parelaphostrongylus tenuis; assembly: GCA_019055375.1. NCBI lineage: Eukaryota > Metazoa > Nematoda > Chromadorea > Rhabditida > Metastrongylidae > Parelaphostrongylus > Parelaphostrongylus tenuis. The sequence goes on along the minus strand of JAHQIW010004220.1, from coordinate 19,701 downwards.
TTTAAACCTTAGTCATACCATCAACGACCACGCTTCAGCTAATAATATAACATCTTTCCACTGTAACTTTGAAGTGGGATAAACTATTTCCACTAGTGCGTGAAGTGAAAAGTGAATAAATTCTGAATTCGGTACTTTTCGGTTATATACGAACAGATGAATATTTGACGTCATTTGCTGTAAATGATTCTTCATAGGCGTTCCAGCAGTCATTAAAATGCTTAGATAGAGATTTTGAGATATGTATAGAAAGAGATAATAGAGGCTACAACCCTACGTGGCCGCCTTTTTGAAGCCCCCTTTTATTACACGAAAAGCTCAAATAAGATTATGCCTTACATCGGTCGCGCTCCTCCATTTTTATCATGCGTATAATTCGCTAGAAGCACAAAAAACATATGAACGTATAGAAGAAATCTCGTAATATCTGGGCCAATCATTTTATATGGTGTTTCTTTCAAAGCGAAGAATAAATTCCAATTGAATAGCATGTTGCACCCCACATGTCTAACCTGTCCAGGATACCGATCGGTCGGCCACCAGGTAGGTCAGCCGGTTGAACAAGCCGCCGAATATGTGGAATTCGTTTGATCTCATTTTTTTTTAGCTACGCTGCAGTTAAACGGCATTCTAGAAAATAAGCACGGCGCTGAATCACCGATACCTACGCCATCGAACGATTACTGATAGTCTGCAGAAAAAACTTTGTTCGGCGAAGTGTATCACGAGAACAATTTATTCTTCTAAAACACAATTTTTAGTTTTCTGAGATTGTGCTATCAAAGGAGTGCAATTTACTTTCGATTTTACGGCGCTATAAGAAGGCAGATACTCAAGCTTTCGAATTACTACTAACACTCCTTTGAAAAATACAGCGAATAAGGTCGAATATTCAATTGCTCTCTCATGTCTGAAAAGTACTCAGAATTCATTTCTTCAACCAGCCTTTGCTTTATCATGACGATAGCGCACAAAAAACAAGAAGAATAGTCTTGCAAAACACCTCATCGCACGCAATGCATTGAAGCGATGCGAAGCTGCCCCTTCAGGTTTCACTATGCGTTCATAGATTTTCAACAAGGATTGGTGCTTACAACGTAACCATGCTTAAGATTTCTCATGCACTACGAAAAAAGATAATCTCAGCTTTGATTATGTGCCCCAAAGTATCATTACACATTATAAATAGCGGAAAATCAAACGTATCGTCACTCAAACACTTGGCTCATGGTCGCGATAAATATTCACAAAATTAATCAAATCTCTGTGGGCAGTTACCTTCTGGAGCTTGAAAACTTCACTGATAAGAAAACGCGTCCAGCAGGTGAACAACTTTATGAGCTGTGGGACGAGTTTCTGTTGTTATCCTCTGAGGAAAATGTTGAAAAGCTGATGAATATTGATGTAGGCAAAGTTTTAAACCACTAGACAATGACAGTTCTTTGAAGTTTCAATATCTATCAATATTCCACGGAAAGAAAGGATGCATGAAAAGTATCGTTAGTTTTGTTAATTAGGCGACTCATTTTTACAGAAATCGCTATTGCACATTCATTCTCTTCACCAAAGAAAAAGTGGAGAGTTTAAGACGGTTTTTCCATACCGACCTATCTTTTGTCAAAACCTTGGAATGTTTCCAATAGTTTTCTGGATACCTGTAGCAACATGCAGTAGAAACACAAATTCAGCCATAACCCACTATGAAAATGGTTAAAAAAAATTTGTACCTGGTATGATTACCCGTCTAAATCTCATTGCAAAGGAGAGGCGAATGGGCATCGTTAGTGTAATTAACCGCAAATGGAAGAGAAAAGTGCAAAACCCACAACCTGTTCTAAAACGACTTTCACAGCACCTACCTTTGCGTTGCATTTGCTAAGTCAAAAGTAATTTTGCAAGCTTTTGCATGTGATCATCTTCACCACAAGTTTCGTTAATCACTCAACGCCTATCGGTCATTTGCGACAAAGTCATTTACGCAGTTTAAAAAATCTCCTTGACACGTTGGGAATGAGATCAAAAGGTTGATCTGTCGGTTCGGCAAAAGCAATTATGAAATAAAAGTGCCTTTTTCCTTGCTATTGCAGCTAGATCGATTTGAGGCGCGGTGGTTTAATTTTCAAAATCTCTGAAACATCATGCAGCACTGCTTGATTCTTTCAAACTATGTGTGAACATCGATTTCGGAATGGTACTTAGTGGATTGCAAGAGTGGCTGAGAAAATGAGCAATACATAGAACCTAATGTGGTTTCGAACCGGGTGATTATCCTTTCCTAGGGTTTCCTAGGTTTCCACGAATGTCCTTCCAGCACTCACCATCGTTGTCTCGCTCTGCCTTAATCTCAGTCGTGTTTTGGATTCATGTTTTTTTTCAAAATCTTCTCAGCTTTTCATGGTTAGCAAACACTTGGCTGTCATTAAAGTAATTTATTATATTCACAGCCGACTTTTCGATAGTGCTCTAAGACAAGTATGGTAATTGAGCAATGAAAAACACCGTCGTTGAAATGAAAAACATTTTTGAGAAGGAATTTGTCATCGGTAATAACGACGAGCAAAATAATAAACTGCAACTTTCGACCACATAACTTTTTTGCCAACAATTCCAATTCAGCGAAAATAGCTCATCCTTTGGTTCCCTCTTAATTATTTTCTAAATAAACTGCTGATAAAAGGCCTTTTTTCCCTCCTGCTGGTAAGATTTTTTTCGTAGTCGAAGAAGATTATATAAAAGATTTTTTACATGATTCAACAAACTACGTTGTAAAAGAACGACATGGGTGTTGTGATGTCACTTCATATCATCACCATATCCTCAAGGAAATTAAGGGTGTGGTCAGAATGATCAAAGAAACTAAGCGCATCCGGAGGAGACGATTGCAGCAACATTGAGTTTGTCGCTTACTGTGCGTCCTTCAAACGTTCTAGATTTAAGTAAGGTAAATCATCGAGCACTTTCCTGAGTCTCCTCAAATTTTCTCGTTAGTGCAAAGAAACAAACAAATGTATTGCTGTTGTAAAAATTTGTTATGAGTGGAAGCAACACAATTTGATCATAAAACTGAGTTTCCCTTTAGCCTTTCGCCTTTCCAAAGATACATGGAGAAAATCATTTTCCAAGTGTACGACGTTTTTTACACTACTTTCGTTTTCTCTTTTCCTTTATGGAACAAATGCGTGCGAGAATGTTTTTCAGTCTGTTCAGAGATTTCAAAAATGAGTTCTGTAAAAAAGAGCATTGCATACTTGGCTCTGACGATTACTTGGTCATAAAGTTTGCTAGGAACCTCTACAGAGCCTGTATAAGGAAAATATTTGATATTTGGGTAAGACATTTTTTGCCATTATGGGAGGCAGCATTAGTGGACGATGAATTTTGAGCTTTAACCCAATCTAATATATATTATAATGGAAAATTTTCGGACGTCCAATGATTACATTTACGATAGCTTTTAAAACGAGTTCATTTCGAGATTATTATTAAAAATTCCATATTGTCTGTAGAACATTTTAAAGCCTTTCAAGAAGTCTGGGTACTGCTTCTCTAGTGGATTACTTAACGTTTCGGCGTTCTAGTACGCCTCATTAGTACTATATGCCTTGCGGCTCCACCCCTACTTCTATGAATAGTCGCCACCGGGGATGTATCACTTCAGTTCAAGTGACAAAAATTGTTGTTGCATTCTTTCAGAGTGATTGCTTGTCGACTGTGTTAGTTTACGGGCTGATGACAGCGGATGGGGCACACCAATTTTCTGAGACTTGAACTTTACGATTAATTACTAGCATTCTCATGAAAAAGTTCTTGTCCAGCAAAGGTGGCGTTTTCTTCATTCCCTTGCCGGCTAACCAAAAATGAAACCCTACGCTCTCCAGACTCATTTAAAACTTTCGTCCTTTTGGTGTCAATGATATGACACCAGACTTTTATAGGACGATAACAGCGCTGACTTGATTATATCGGTAGGCCAAACCGCGAGACATTGTACCACGCTAGATGTGCATTCAGTCATCTCGACGATATATTGAAGTCGAATTCATAGCGCACCACCATCAGGGATTATGTAACTGTCATCTGATATAAGGTTTCCTGCAAAGTTGTAGTGGCTGCTTCGTTCTGAAATACTAGATCCTCCAAGATGGATGTGAAACACTCAAACGATTGCTGAGATACAGAACGTGCCTAACAACTGGAGATTTACACAGAACATAGCTTTCTGTACCACTGGGGCGATGTTTACAAGGCAGAATGCGTCTGATGGTGATCGATATATCAAGGAGAGTGGTGTGGGGTGTGGTATGGGGGGATACAGGCACCACATCGTGTGACCTTCTGCAGTGATGTGTGGCTAGATGTATGCTACCGCGTAGAAATTAAGAGATGTCGTTCAGATTAGAAGCTCAGCTGGTCGCCGGTTGCAGAAAAAACAGAAAGGACCACGATTACTAGCTGCCGAGTCTGAAAACAAGAGAAATTCGCGATCATTAGCATGCAGAAGGAAGCAAAACTTGATGCGTGTGGAGAGATCCATCGTCGAAGTAAATTCTTGCCGCATTACATTACAAGGAGTTTACATCAACAGCACCGACATTCATCGTCCGTAAACCCGTTCTTATGATGACAAGGAAATGTCTCTGCAAAATATTCGCCCTGACACTAGAGGCTTCGACATACATAATAAAAAGGGAAACCAGTCTCTTCGAAAACGCGGGGAGCTTAAATGTAAGTGCATGACATCCGGGCAAAAGCCGTTGAAATGGTAATTTACTGGTTAATGCAGCGACGAAAATGGTAGGACACTATATGAAAATAGTTTATATAACATAAGGCTCAAGTTGCCCAGGTATTGGAAAAACAACTCTGTTATGCTGTGGTGTAGGGTCGTGCGGTCCACTGCTGATGCAATCGTGAGGGTCCCGCTCCGAGAAGAGATCACTCACACATTCCTGTTGTATAGGGCTATGGCGGGCAAGAGTGAGAGCGCGCGGCTGGCCGGCCTGCAATTTCTATATGGATTGATATCTCACTAGCGATGTTGCTCTACTGGTAAGCGAGATGAGAAGCATCTCATTACTGAACGAACACCGATGATGGCGATCATAGGAGAAATGGGGCACAAGACCTGAAAGTAATTGAACTCAGCGGCGAAACGAAAAATATAAGTGCTTAGGAGCGTCTTAAGTCGTTGGGCGGAATGATACTGTGCCGATAAATGATTCAGGAAGACCTAAATAGGTGCGAGGGGGATACACTCGCTACTGAAGTGGATTGATCGAGCGTGGATCCACTATATTCGAAATACGCTGATTGGTGACATAGGCATTTGTTTTCTGCTTTGCGCCAATGAGGAAATTCAGAGAATTCAGGAAAGTGCGCTATAATACACTCAATTTTTAGCAACAGAAAAACGTCTGAAATGATGGCAAAGGATAGCGGAATTCCACGGCCTCATTGACTATGGGTCTCTTAACGGGGACACATAGTTTGTGATTTCACCATTCATAATGCGACTGTCAGTACCACCATGGAGGGCAGGAATGTTAGTCCTTAACCTCATTAATTCCTGTATACACCGACTTAATGCGGGCATCTTGTGTAGGATTTCGCTCACGCTGTCATGGGACGCCTGGGGATATGTATGCGATTTGTGAACTCTTATACGCATCTCGTATGGTGTGAACACATTCGGCAGATAATTTTCAATTATGAAGTATATTACGAAAGATTTTCATTCATACACAAAATACCTGGCTCGACTTTCCCTCACAGGTGTGTGTTTTAGTGACGTGTTCTCTACCGTCGCCGGGGTCCTCTGCCCCGATCTAATCCGAGAGCGACTGCGATTGAACTCGGCGAGTTACCGCGGCAGTGAGGAACGAGATGCACTAGTTCTTTCTGTGGGAGCAACATCCCGTGGTGTGGCAGTAATAGTGTTTCTGAGACTATGGGTGGTCAATGCACACAATACGGTTATGGTGTAGTAGGCAGCATAATTAGAATACAGTACAGTACGTGGTGGCTTACGTCCTCTGCTGAGGCTCGCTTTCCTTCCAGAGCGTGCTTAAGATGTTGTCCGGTCTTCCACTTAGTTATTGGTGAACTTCCGCAGATGCGACTGGAACAGAATATAGCTGAGTGTACTGAAGGTTTGTATAATCAAAAGGAATTTTCTAGAGCGGACCGCTATGACCGTAAGCAATGCAAAATGGAGATGAGCGCTGCAGCAGAATCTAGACCCCACGATATGAAAAATCAGTACGGGCGAAGACTTGGTTTGAGAAATGAGGAGTGACGAGGGGACACAACTTATTAAGGGTAAATGTGGGGCTGGTGCACGGGTAGATACGTCGATTGGATAGCTCGATACAAAGTCAAGATAAGGTTAAAGCAGATAGGAGTTTATTATGCTCACTGAACGACTACCCCGTGAGCTGTCTCGGAGTGGCACAGGAGAGAGAGGTCTGTCGTCAGCGCGCGGAGTAATACTTGAGTGAGTCGAGAATGCGAACTCCGATTGCGACGTAAAGTATGTGTGTATACGAAACGAGAGTAATCATAATATGTAATAGTTACTGGGGAATGCAAGCTCAGTGTAGAGCTCGGGAAAGAGTCAAAGCTGGGATCCGTCGTGAAGTAGTGCCCACGGCAGCGTCACAGGCGAACAATGCTCAAGAAAAATCATCGCTATTTTACAATAACCCAACAGAAAGCAGGAATTTTCATCTTCAGCCATTCCTATCAAATAGGTGATGCTTTGTAATTTTAGAATGATTCTCCCAAAGATAAACAGTCCGATAAACATGGTGAAAGCCCTGGTACGCTCGGTCCTATTCCTCTGTTCACGTTTACTGCTGTGCTAGGATGTGGAACGCTTCCCGGTGGGCCAGGTTCCTCATTCGAGGATTGTTTTCACAAAGTGGGCGCGCCGTAGTGCTTGCTCCATTAGAAATTCGGTATTTCCATTTGCTATTGAACATTTCTTCTATCTTCTTGAAGTTTGTTTTTTGTCTATCATAGCTTGAGAAATTTTGACCTTGATAATAAGCTTGCTGCTGTGAAAAGATTTCCAGAGCACATTACTGCTAAAATAAAGCACGACACTCCGCAATAGCAGTCAAATTTTCTAATTCAAGCGGATTTTTGGGATTACGTAGTTAGATTTAGATTCTTGCAAACTTTTCGCCAAAAATAATTAATTATCATTGAAAGGATTTCTGCAAAAGTATTTCTAGAAAGAATAGGGATAAGTATAAATGAAATTCCATAGAATTGCTTGACAAAGATCCTGAATTTAGCCTTTTTACAAATACTTGGCTTTTTCCTTTGAAAGTGTGGTTTATAAATGGAGCAATTACGTTGTTCCTAGTAATATTAGCCTTGCTGAAGTTTGTTCTATAATTTCAACCATTTACTCACACATAAATCATATTTGTTAGCGAAAAAAGTATAAATTTTATTAGAAAATTTTCACACTAAACATTAGAGAGCGCGCCGGCAGCCTCTCTTCGTAGCCGTCCAAAACCGCGCGCCAAGCCAAATTGGCGCCGCCCGCAAATGGTCAATAAGATTGCTTTATTGCACGGTAGCAGGGAGAAGAGATTGAGCTTCAAACGCTCCTCTCATTGCTTGTCGGCTGGGGTACGTGTGTGGTTGTGGATCGATGGCGCTGTCGATAAACGCGTTTCGAGAGTCAAAAGGCATATGTTTTTGTTATTTAATTGAGTGTTTTTTTTTTATCACTTTGAAAGATATTCTGTGAAAAAATGCTCTGATACACTAAGATTCTCTGCGCAGATCTGCATGCTTTTCGTGTATAGACTTAAGCTATTTAGGCTTAGGTTTATCAGCGAGTTTTATCTGACAAAATAGAGTGAAAGAAAAATTTTGAGCTTACGAAACGATAGAGCAAAATTTCTTCTGCGATGTTGCCACGATGAACCTCAGAAATACTATGAAAAGAAAAAAAATTCTCGGATAAAGAGCGAAAATTCGCTTAGTAACGCTCGACCCGTGAGAAAAGCTCTTCTATAAATCAAGTATATTTTCAGAATTTATGAGAGACATGTTATTCTGTAATCAAATCTATGTGAAAGAAAACGCATTGTCTAACGAAATAGCAGAGCAGTTGTAATGAATGGCGGCGTGTGTGAAATATAATTTTATTTTGAATGTGACATGGCTGTCAAGAGGTTTATCTGAAAAACAGACACATTTTTGAACTCCGCAAACTTTACTCTATTCAATGCTTTACAAAAGTCTGATAAAAAGCTTTCTCCAGTGAAATAAAAACTTGATTATAATAAGGCCCGCCGCGCTCCTGAAACATAGTTTTACATTGAATGCTCCAACGCTGGGAAAAGGTCTTTTGAAAAAAAACAGGCATATACGGCAGTCCTTCAAGATTTAAGCTTTTGAAAATTTACTAACACTCCTGGAGACCTTTCATTCATCAAGAACTTCTACTTTAGCTTTGCCTACTGTATAGTCAAAAGAACCTGCAGTGATAGTCAATCTCAAAAATACTTGGTGATCTAATTTATACTTCAGAAAACGCATACATATAGATTTGTGATTCGTCCTACAAAAGCAAATCCATAGATTTTTTTTCTATCAACGAAGACGCAAATCACTACCATAAGTCGGAAAAATTGTGCTAAGGAAAGCTAACTAGCTAACTGGGCACGCCGGTCCTCAAAAATCTGCATTGTCTCTTGGAGAATAAAACCCAGAAGCTAGACGATTTGCAATGTTTTTTCGGCGGAGCGGATATTTTGTGAACTCATATCCTCAATCTGCCGAAAGGGCGTGATAGATTGAAGTTAACCACTACGTCCTTGCATTCCACTGGTGTATATTGCTGGTGACGTTCAGTGATGTAAAATGGCTGCTATTATAGTATTAGGGAGGCCAGAGCTACGTCCCTGCTGTTCGAGGACATAAAACACCTTGAAATAAAGCTTTCTTAAAAGGAGGATTTATATGAAGTTCTTAAAGGCAAGTACATGGAGACATGCAAACTGTATTAAGTTCTTGCCATTGCGTAGCGGAGGGACCAACTATTCTGAATCTTGTTCTTTATATTGCCATAGTCAGGGAGTTTGAATGATATCGGCACGGTTAAGATTCCTAAAATATTGTTTGATAATAAGGATCCTTGCATTATAAATCAATTTAAAAAAGAACCAAAAAGCAATCTTCTGATTATACTCGGACCCCCTGGAACTTATTTCCATCACAACACTGTGGTGAAGATGAGCACAAGAATCACAAACAGACTTGTTGGAACTTTCATCATGCTTAGGAGATTGGCCATCTTTAACAAAACACCTCCAAGAAAATTTAGAAAGCATCATTTCTTGACAGAATCAACTTAGAAACGAAGTTTCTTGATTTTCTTTAGGCTGCTAAGAAAGCAGTATTGAATTTTTCAAACGATTTGCTTCTTCCTGGCCCTCTACCGCTATCAATTTATCGAATCGTTTGATTGCGATGGGTGTTAGCTGATGTCTTAACTCTAAAGTCTAAATTCTGGAATCACCTTGGATTAACACCACCAATTTAACTATAAACCGCAGGGATGAATGCCTCGCTATCACTCTTGATATGAATCAGTATATAAGACTGTTTTTGATGGGCAGGGTGCATTAGAGCCTCTGTGATGTCCTTCCGGTGATCTCACTTGAATCAATCAATGGAACACACATAAGAAAAGAGGTGAGTACACTGAAAGTTAATTTTGTGCTTGATGCGAATGAAATCTAGGTTTGGTGTTTTTTCTTCTAAAGGAATAATGGAGGTGTTTGAATGATTGGGTTGCGGACAATTTGACCTTTCCATGCTTTGAAGAAGGCGATCTGCCGAAACGTCAGCTGTCAAATAAAGATTAATGTAACACCTCGTGTTTTGACTTGAGGAAGGAAATCAGGAATTATATTGAAGCATACCGAGGTTAATAGACAGTCGGTCTTGGGAATGGGTATTAGCGTTGAGGACTTCTGCTTTGAGAAATGAAGAATCAGCAATTAGGGAATAAAATGCAAGAAATGTTTAGTGAGAATAGCTCATGTGAGAGCGACACTTCATTCGATGCAATGATTTTTCTCCTGGCGCAGACTAAATTCTGTTTTGCTCCTCCTGTTTTTTATTACACGTTCAATTACACGTTTCCAAACATATAGTGGAAATGTTGAACAAAACGCTGTCGTAATTATGCACCTTTCAGGAGAACTCTCATCAATCACTACATCGATTAACGATAAGAAAGTAAAACGTTTGGTATGCAACATGCTTAGCAGTAAATTCAATTTAGAAAAGATTAGTACTCTTTCAGTTTCGTCACACCCTAGATATAAGGCCTTTTTATCTTACGACGAATCGTTTTGCGCGTCGGAAAAGATCATCTGCAGTTTTCACAGCAGGATTCGTGAAACGGGTCATGGAAAAATGACTACTAGGGGCGTTGGGTGAGGGGTTGTCTGGTCGTACTGATATCCTGCACTTTAATGGCATAGAATATCCACTGAAATGAAAAGAGAAACTAGATGTCTTTGGGAAAGCCGATCGTACGACCCTGAGCTGTGTCTCCCTTGGCCCCATAACAAGTGTTCCAAGTTGCCAGTAAGGGCGATGTTCAAAGAGCGCCATGCAAGTCTCTCATTTCCTCGGCAAGAAAGAACGCAAAATTCACTATCAAGAATTTTTTGTACGGTGACCATTCAATTTGACAAGTAATTATAGTTCATTCACCGCTGGCCCTTTTTAGAGATGAACAGCGGAAATCTTTGAGAAGTGCAAAACGTTCCTGCAATCCTCTCTTTGCTTTTCTTTTCACTAAGTGCTTATTGCTGGAAATATTTTGATGAGAACAGATTGACGGAGAAAGAAGAATTGAATGACCGTGACAGTAATGAGAGTGAAGGATTGAAGTCAGTGGTGTTCTTTATATAACGTTCAGAGCGCGGTATTGCAAAAACGCAATGTTGTGGATAGTTAATGACTCTCTTAACGTTGCATATATATATATATACGCGCATATGCGTATATATATATATACGCGTATATGTATATATATGTATATGTATATATATATATATATATATACGTATATGCGTATATATATATATACGCGTATATGTATATATATGTATATATATATATACGTCGTATATATATATATATATATGGTCTGGCCCAGAATGGCACTGAGTTCTTACTAAGAGCGAAGTCTATTTGTAAGAACACTCAAAATACAAGATATTTCGGATATTTTCTAGAACCCTGCCGCATCTTTGAACATCATTAGTCAAAATCAATATCAATTAGGCTTTGTTCTCCGGCGACATAAACATCGCCATCGGTTTCTCTGCACGCTCCACCAAACACCCACTGATGGGGAAGGACAACGGCCGACGTGGTTCTTGCGTTAAGAGAACGGAAGTAGCAAGATGCTGCTATTGGATTTGATGTACAGAATCCGAGACGAAGGTACTGCCCTCGCTTTTCTGCAGGGCTATAGAGTGGTGCATAACTCGAGAATTTGCGCCAGTGGCCACAAGATGGAGGCGAGCTTCGGAGAAAATTCTCATTGGCGCTGCAACAAGCTGAAATGTACCGTACGCAGAAGGCTCCCCGGGTGGCAGATTCCTTCAGAACTCTAACGTGAAGTTGCGCGTGGCGGTCACCTTCCTCTGTTTGTGGGCATACGAGAAGACAGCCGTTGAGTTCTCCCACACCTCACTGGGCATCGCCGCACAGACCATGGTCGAATGGTCCAACTTCATGAGAGACATTGCGCGGATAGCGTCATGATGCACGGATCGACCGTCGTCGCTAACGAAGGACTGACTGTGGAAAATGACGAATCCTTATTCTCTAAGAGCAAGAACCACGTCGGCCGTGTCCTTCCCCAGCAGTGGGTGTTTGGTGGAGTGTTCTTGGAAAGGTTCTGATCGTACGGCTCAGATGCTTCTGAATGCCATCAATCGCCGCATCGTCTCCGAAACGACCATCATATCGGACAGTTGGAAGGCGTACAATCTGATTCAGAACAAGAAGGACAAGGATTATGAACATTTCCGTGTCAACCATCGTCACCACTTCGTCGACCCAGAGACCTGTCCACATACTCAGACAATCGAAAGCGCATAAAATCAAGCCAAACGAAGAAGCAACAAGCGGCAGTGTGTGACGAGCCGCACTCTTCTCGACATCTATCTGGCAGAATTTGGTTCGCGACGCATGGTCAAAAGTCGGAGTCGCGATCCATTTGAGGCACTTCTCGAGGACATGGCGATGCTTATGCCGCGGTAGAACAAAGCCTAATTGATATTGATTTTTGACTTATACGTTCACATAGTATGAATAAAGACAATCGCAATACATTTATTTGACCGCTTCTTGCGGTGGTACGATCTTGTAATATACCCAATAATGTGGAATAGACGGTTGGCTGTCACAGATAACGCATTATAGCTAAAAAGAGTGTTGTACAGAACGAGTGTCAGTGGTGCAACGGTTGGCATACGCTCCCGGAAAGAGTGAGATCTGGGTTCGCATCCCGGCTGACGCAAATATTTGTGCACGAGCACTCCACATTATTGAATAAAGACATTTGATAACACAATTACCTGATTTTTTATAGTAAATATGATGTTTAAAAATGCGATAGGATTCTAGAAAAGATCCGATATTTCTCTGATGTATTCGATGATTTGATGATGTGAGCAGAGGCGCAGTTTCGTCATCTACCGATGCTTATACGAATATATTTTATGCAGCTCCAGAAATTATTCCTTGTGAGAAATTCATGGAATGCGGTAAATGAAGCAGGTAATTCAAGTTCTCCTACTTCTGAGTGTCGGCTATGCATTCTTACGCAGCAAATCAATAATATCGATTTATTTTATTAATTCTAAACAGTTACAAAGCAACATTTACACGGAATCGCCAATTTCCTAAAAGAATTTCGTGCTATAGTTGCTTGAATAAGATAAGGATAATTCACTGGAGTACTACAAGCAAGGCGCTGATCGCGAGCCGATTGGAACCCTTACGTCACCTCGTATTAGCTTAATAATCTCAAGAAATGTTACGCAACACTTGCGTGCTAGAAAAATTATTTTTTGTACTAGTTTTAGTTTAATACGACGCAATATATGCAGACATTCTTCGATTCAACGGCAACATTATTCCATTGTGATGTTTTGAATCGGCTTTGAGATTTCTGGACAGTTTTGGCCCCTAAAATGGACAAGACTTCACCTCGATTTGCTGACATTAACTCGGCTTTGTGAGTCCCCTCCTTCCCTGTAACGTGACTGCCGTTTGTTGTTGCGTGAATATTAATTTTGAGTCAAAATGTCGCCAAAATTTGGCTATTTCTGCTTCAAAAGTGATGCGTTGAATAGACTGCCATTGCTTTGCCATTCGCATCTTGTTGTACCAATTTATCGAGTTTTCATCAACGTTTGATTTTCTCTGCCAAAGACAAAAAATCTTGGTGTTGAGCGACCAAGGACATGTACTTCTGCATCGCCTGAGGATTTTGAATGAACCCCATATGCCTCGATCATGCGCTCAATTGCAAGAAAAGAAGGTGACTGAAAATTTTTCACAACTCCATTGGTGTCGAGATAGGGTAGCCGCCAATGGAGATCCATCTATTTCAATGTATGAAAGGGTTCCAATGTATGAAAGGGGCTCGAAAATTGAACTTTCTCGGAAAAATTTTGGGCTTACGAATAGAGGAGAACACAGTCATCAGTACAAAATTGTCGCATATTGTATTAAAAAATTAACGAGACTGGAGAAAGCTGAATAAGCAGCTCCACGCCGTTTTGAATGCACTGCTAAGCGACTAGCAAATCAGTACAAGATCATTTTCATCATGTGTCTCTGTGCTCAGGGAACATTAACGAAAAACGAATATTATGTAACTATCTCCATCAGAGATTGGGGATAGCCGCTGCCATCGAATTTTTGACATCGAAATGCAGAAATAGTTATAACCTGTTCATAGCTTTTCCTGCCCCTGCCAACTGACAAATCAAAAGCTTCAGTCCCGTGACGAGTGTGTCAAAAGACCCTATTCTGCATAAGTGACTCTGCTACGGGTCACCAACAGACGTTCAGTGATATCTGAACCTGAAAGTACTGGATCATTCGAATAGATGATTTCATTGAAACACTTTTAATGTAGAGATACTTTCACTTAGTGGATCGTCTAAAATGTCCGTCGCCGCCTACTCCTAGTATTGGGTTGGGTTCCCCGAAATGATTGGCTAAAGACGAAGGGTACCGCCCGACTAACCAGATTGCCATGGTCGAAACACGTGCATCCGGCTCTATAAGTTGCCCTATAACAGACCGTATGCGCGGCTTGAAAAATCATTGTCAAGCATATTGAATTTGAGCGTGGTCTTAAGAAAACAGTGAAAACGAGGTATGATAAATAAACGATACCAGCCAAGAGCAATACAGTGTACGGCACTTTTCATTTTGTGATAATTTCACTTAATGGATCATGCGAAATGTTCGTTATCGCCTACTCTTAGTACGGCGACTCCGGAAGGTGTCAAAACTGACAAAACGGGTGGAAACACACTAATGACAAGTTGCCGTAACCCGCAAATTGTCTCGCCAGATCTCGGGACAATTTGGTGGACATTGTAAATTTTTGCAACCTTAGATATTTATTGATCTTGTCCCTGTGATACTAATAAATCCTCACCAGTGATAGTCACGAGCAAATTTTTCTCAGCACCAACTATCGATAAGCCTCAGCGTAGTTGAAATAGATCAGTAGTTTTTTTTCTGTTGAGCAGTTCCAAGTGTTAATACGTTGACACGATCTGAGCTGTTATTAGCTCATACCGCACCTCGTGCGCAGAGGTGCAGCCATCGAAAGTCTTTATTATCACACCTTGCAAAGGAAATGTGCCAATTTGTTTTGGTCATCTAGGGAAACTGAGGGGATATTATGGTGGTCAAATGATGAAATATAGCATAAGAGACTTTTATAAAAAGTTTAATAGTTAAGAGAATATCCGTGTATCCAAAAACCATCTATGTTTTAACGGTAAAAGCACAATAATGTGAAATGGAACACATTCCCAGCTGTTACATAACTTCGCTTGTTTCTTTTTCATCCATATTTTTGTAGACATTCCATGGCTTAAGAAATGCCTATTTCCTCACTAAGTTTTGCTTTGTGGAATGACACTCATTTCTGTTGAAAATTCAATTCGCTCAGGTATTTGAGAATATCTTTTACTTTACTTTCTACTAAAGAAAAAAGTTCACGGTTTGCAAACAGAGTTCGTTTTAATGAGTATCTGCAGCTTCCCTTGAGACTCGAGGTTTCAGGAGAAAGCATTGCCGTTGGTTCTGCCACAGGTAGCTTTATTGATGTCTCTTTCACCATATTTTACTTTACTAGCGACGAATTTGCTTTAGTGAGGTAAAAACCCACATTTCATTAGAAAACTACCACAATGTCATTGTAGCCGCCACGCTCATTGAGCGACTGCGCCGCGTGCGGCGCAGGATTCTAACGGACTCTTGAGCACTTCTTGCACTGTAGAAATGGATGACTATGGCTTATCTTTCGCCGGTAATATGAAAAATATGTTCAGTAATTTTTCTGTTGAGTAGTTCGGCAGTGTTAATAATATTGTTTATGAATATTAGTGATACAATACAACAATACAGCGTAGTAGTGCAGCATACATAATACAATAGTCGTGGTGGCTTACGTTCCGCGAGACTTTTTCTTCAGGGCCTGGAAAGGTCAGATCAATCCGCTAATTCATCACTCAAAACTCCCATAATTCCATCAGGAAACGTAAGAAACGAGTTTTTTTGCATAGTAGAAAACTTCATTTTAAACCTTGACCACTTAGATGTTTTAGGTTTTTCAAATAATCATTGAATACCTGATAAGTAGGAGAGCCTTGCCGAAACGAAAGCCACTACGATTATTGTATTAATCATGCTGCACTACTGCACTGTATCTTTTCAGCATTGAAGGTCGTACTTGGCATTCCAAATTAAAACAGGAATTTGTGAGCTTAACCACATCTGTCCTTACATTTAAATTTTTCCTACATTTACGGAAGTTGTTGTCGCTTTCAAAGTAATGACAAGAGCACATTACAACAAAGATAACTCCAGTAAGGTGTTAGTGAAAGACATTAGCTGTCAAGAGGATTTCATAAGAACCAATTTTCGTTTGTTATTTTGATTCCTCACTCGACGTCATGTCACTACAAAAAAAGTTGAAGAGAATTCTTATTAAGTGGTGTGTGCATCCATCTTTCCCTAACGATGAATATCGCGTGCCTTGTGCATGTCCTCCATCTCAATACAGACTTTCCAGATTGCTGAGTGACCTTAAATTTTGCCTATGTAACACTACAAGCGCTTTTGATTAAGTGATCAATTGGAAGACTCGAAGGCAACTAAATGACTTCCACTCAAAAAACGAGACTGTCAAGGCCGAAACACGTGTATTGGGCTCTACAGGTTGCCCATAAAAGATCACGAGGCATGTTGGCTTAAAAACATTTATGAAAACTCTTTATATCATCTGCTATGGGCTCAGGTTCTAAAGAATATAAGATTTACAAGGAATGTTGAAGCAAATGAAAGTTGGTTCTCACAAATTACTAAACATATCAAGCACGTTATTATTTCAGTAAGGCAATGTTTTGAAAATGACACATAATTGGGCTGTACAAGCACTTTACGGGAAATTTCCTTTTTATGAGACGGTGGCCACCGCCGAGAAAAAGTGCGATGCAAGAGGACCTGATGCTAAGACTCGAGCCACTCTGTTCACCACGCTTTGCCACATATCTCGCGACCAACTCGCCATGATGATGTTGGAGGTCTGCACAGATTGTTTTTCTTTTTCAAAACGAAGTTCTATAAAAAGATTTGGGTCCCTTTTGCTTAAAAAGAGAACAATGAATGTTCCACCTCATTCGCTGTGCAACTATTTTTCGTATGAGTGTTAGTAATCATTCGAAAGCTTAAATCTGTGCTAGCGCGGTACGTGGCTGTTTTTCAAGAAAATCTTTATCTTAACACTTTGAAGAAAAACCATTTGTGTTTCATACATGCGTTTTCTCGGAAAGCAGAGCTTTCTCTCTAAATGTTAGTGATCATTCGATGGCGTAAAATTCAAAGAATCCAATACTGTGCTAATTTTTTGGAAAGACCGCTTTATCTGTAGTGCAGGAGAAAAATAAAATTGAATTCACTTACACCAGGATGGGTAGTTAGGCTACTCTACAGGGTGAGGGGAGGGGGACGGATGAAGAGGCCATGGCCGCTGCGGCAGGTTTCAACACGTTTCTTCCATCGCCTGGCCCTTCCGCGGACCATAGAGTAAAGCTATTATGTTGCTCAACTAGAAATTGTTTCTTCCTTCTGGAAGAATCTCCGGATTAAGCGTTTGACTTTAATACTAACAGACTTTCTCTACGCGTTCAAGTGCCTTTCGTATTTCCAGCGAAGTAACAGGTGACTGAGTGGCCGATATAAAACATAATTTCATTTTGAATTTGACAGCTCAGAGTTTTCGAAAAAACTGTCACATATCGCGCTATCCAGAGATCTAGGCTTTCGAATGATTGCTTGCACTCTTATGAAAAGTTGTTGTCCAGCGAAAGGGGTCAATTTTTTATTTGTTCTCCCTAACTCAATGCAACAAAGAAATGAAATACAAACCAAAAGAGTTCCAGAAAATGAGTAGTATTGAGAGGGGATAGTCTCAAGCATCATGCCTGCAGCGCCACCGCTCAGCATACACCTATCATCGGCGTTGCATAATGCACTCACTGTGATGCCGAAGACATACGCAAGTTGGCTTCATTCTCCCAGCTGCAAACAATTTCGTTATTCGAAATCGAAACCGTAAAACGGAGAGGACTGATTTTTGCATTTAATGAATGAAGAATCGGTATCCAACCATTCAATAAATCAAAGATAAATCAAAAACATTTTGTGAAAAGGTTTAAAAATTTTCTTTAGATAGTTTGAAGAATAATTCTTACAAATATCTCAAATCTGGTCAACTTCAAGACATTTTGCATGAGTAGAAGATATGCTCTTAGCAGAAAAACTGTCGTTATTTCTTATATCAGTGGTTTTGTGCTCTGTGTCTCAACCCTTGTATGTTCTCTACTGTGTATTGTCTTAATGTAATCAAATTAGTGATAGAAAACTTGACATAACCCGAAATGTCTTTAAGACACTGTGGATCTAGACAATTCTGAAAAACTATATCAAAAGATCGACTGTTTTTGAAAACCCCAAAAAACATTCAATATAATTCCAAAAAAGAATGAATTAAGCTCAAAAAAGGGGTTGGTACGCCCAGGGTCATACACCGGTGTTTCGGAGGTTCGTCTTCCTCATCAGTGACCCCCGCCCCAATTCAGCCCTGCATTGAAGCAAGGAGGGAGGCGCATGTGGTGATGGCACAGTGTA
Source organism: Parelaphostrongylus tenuis (assembly GCA_019055375.1). Lineage (NCBI taxonomy): Eukaryota > Metazoa > Nematoda > Chromadorea > Rhabditida > Metastrongylidae > Parelaphostrongylus > Parelaphostrongylus tenuis. Next base: position 1,206 of record JAHQIW010004220.1, on the reverse strand, counting down.
CTATGACACTGTACCATCACCACCTCTCAGTCGATAGATTTTTGCTGTTAGATCAAAACTATATCAAAAGATCGACTGTTTTTGAAACTCCTAAAAAACATTCAATATAATTCCAAAAAAGAATGATTTAAGCTCAAAAAAGGGGGTTGGTACGCCCAGGGTTTTTTGAGCTTGAATCATTCTTTTTTGGAATTATATTGAATGTTTTTTGGGGGTTTCAAAAACAGTCGATCTTTGATATAGTTTTGATCTAACAGCAAAAATCTATCGACTGAGAGGTGGTGATGGTACAGTGTCATAGTACACTGTGCCATCACCACATACGCCTCCCTCCTTGCTTCAATGCAAGGCTGAATGTGGGACGGGGGTCACTGATGAGGAGGATGAACCTCCGAAACACCGGTGTATGACCCCTGGCGTACCAACCCCTTTTTGAGCTTAAATAAATCTGAAAAAGTTTGTAATGAGATTTTTTGTAGAAACTTGACATGACCTGAAATATCTTAAGACACTGCGGATTTAGACTATTCTGAGAAAGTTTGTAATGAATTTCAATTCCGCAAAACTCGTGAAACAAAACGATTTCGTAAATGATCCACGAAGAGAAACGTTACAGATTACAGCAAGTGGACGTCATCGCATGCCCACAAGTCAACGAATTGTATGCTCAAAAATCAGTTTCCTTCCAAAGTTAAACAAAGCTAACCGAAAATCCCGGCCACTCAGAACATTTTCTGTATGCCACAAAAACATTTTTGAGCCACGCCATGTTATGTGCTCTGTTATTTAAAGGGCCTGACTTATAGAGCCTGATACGCGTGTTTCGACCTTGCAGTCTCGTCAGTCGGGCAGTTACCCTTTCTCGTCTTTCCGCTAATCTCTGTAGTGCCCCTTCCTCACACTAGCGACGACGAACGTTCTACACTCTATGTCCAGTGAAATTATTAGCGAACACAGAGTCTTGTACACTCGATTGCTCGTGGCCAATATATTCAATAATATCATATCTTTCGTTTCGAGTGTTTTCTAAGACCACAGCTTAAATTTCAATATGCCACAAATCGTTTTTGAGCTACGCATGTCGAGTGTACAAAACGCTGTGTTCCGGTGATAATTTCACTGGAATAGAGTGTAAAACGTTCGTCGTCGCTAACTCTTAGTGTTGTGAAGGGGGCACACACAGAGATTAGCAAAAGACGAGAAAGG